>MU225333.1:454862-475097 GCA_018584345.1 Thuja plicata | reverse complement strand
TTAAATCATCATTTGATTTAATTATTAAGTCTCACTTATTAATTAAATCATTATTGATTTAATTATTAAGTCCCTTTTATCTCTATTTCACTTAAGCTAAACTTTAGGCATGCAATAATTGATTCTTTGATTAATTATTCATGCAACCTTGGTTTCTTCACCCAACCTTGGTTTCTTCACCCATCTTTGGGTTTTGATCTCCTTTATAAGGATTGATCACTTTGTAATTAATCAATCTTTTTTTGTAATTCCATTCCATTTTTATTGAATCAATTGAGGATGTTTCCTCTTTCACAGATCTGTTGTTTTTGGCCTCCATAGCTTTTGCTTCTCTCTTTCTGTGACAGGTGTTTGCATGCAGGTGATTCTTGGGAGCTGTAGGGTTGATAGTTTTTCATCAACTCCAATAGAAACCCTGTTAAGGGAAAAACCACTGGGACCGGTACCCAAATTTTCACTCTTCTAAAGTAAGCTTGGTTAAGAGCCAACCCTATTAAAGGTTACAAACACACTGTTAGGTGTGACCTTTTTAGAGGATTTAAAAGATAGTTTGTCACTTAGTATCTGGCATCTAATTCTATCATCCTTGATCAAACACTCACTTGGCCTGTCAATAGGTATCGGGCACATCCAATGCTACTTTGTATGATCAAACTTTTTGATACTCCTTGGTCAATTATAGAAGACTTTTAAGTCCTACTCGGTTAAGAGACTTGATGCTTCAATGGTTAAACTGAAATAGTAAAGTGATCTATTCACACATACAACTTGAATTGTATATTTTTAGATATATTGTAAGTGCATTACCTCTCTGAACAATATAATAAATTCAATACCTTTGCTCCACATTGTTCTGCTCTGTGATGTTGTCTCACTGTTCGTCGATTTTTGTAGAATCTAGCTCTTTCCTCAGCTTGTTGACCAGGTCTGAATGAAGACTTTCTTCTCCTTCAGAATCTCTTCAACATCTATTCTCTTTTCACTCCCCTTCACCCAAATTTGTAATGAATTAGGTTGTCTCTTTATAGACATGATTTCACCATTTCTTGGCTTTCTTGATTCTTGGCGTGATCCATAATTCTCTCCAATTAGATTTAAATCAAAACTCTAGTTTTATCTTGTTGAGATCTTCTTGCCAACTGGACAAATCAGCTTTAAATCTATTACTTATCTCCGACTTTATCTTGTTGATTAAAACAATGATAAGTATTAGTTAAGTCTATTTTTAGCTCTTGATAGCTAAGCATTTTTTCGTTTCTAATCTCTCTGTTCTGTCAGTCAATACTTCAGTTAGTCATCAGTGATAACTGACTGTTCTGTCAGTGTGACTTTAGTTGTCTTTGGGATCTCTGTCCATCAGGAAACACTATAATTATGTTCTTCAGGTTACTCTGTGCTTTTCTTGTCGGGCAACACTATGACTTTTCTCATCGTTGATGATGTACATTTTATCGTCGGGTAACATTGTGACTTTTCTCTTTTACTTTGTCTGTCGGTGTGCACTCTGTCAGTGTATACAGTCACTTTGTGAATACTTGACTTATATGCATTACTGATAGCATAGCCTTTGATTCATCGGTTCTTTGAAGTCTTTAGCAATATGTCCATGACCATATAGATTATATCAAGTTGACATCAATGACAATACAATACATTAACTGATTTAATACCTTGCATGATCATCAACCTAACATCTTCAAACATTCAATTAATTATATTTCATCAATCTCTCCCTTTGGCATTGATGACAAAACACTACATTATCACACTATATTACTGCTAATACAATATGAAATATGAAGTTCATCAAACTACCAATCTTATGTACTATAACCAATACAAATATCTGGTTCTCGGTAAGCTCTTTATAGCTTAGATTTGATTCTTGAAGCTTTCTTTCTGTCTTCAATCCCTTCACTGGATAGATGTAGAATCTTTCTTTCTTTGATGTGATGTGTTCTTCTCCTGTGTCAAACTCTCTCCCTTTGACTGTTCTTTTCTTCTTTTGATGTCTCTTGTTAGCAATTCTCTCACTTTGTATGTACTCTCCCTTTCTGATTACATCTCTCCCTCTGGATAATGTAATGGATATGATCTCTCCATGATGTTATAATCTCTCCCATGGATATAATCTCTCTCAGATGTGATAATGGATATAATCTCTCCCTTTGACAACAATGCCAAACAAATCTTTTCTATCCATAATATACTCCTTGAATTTCCCAATCCATCAGCAATATAACAACTCTAGTTCTCAGAGTAGATAAATACCTTGTTGTGTATAGATGTATCTTTGAAGTCCATTTCTTTGCTTGCATCAACATGAATGATATTCTGATAATATATAGGCTGATGCAGCTTTCTAGTCATCTTATTGACCAATAGACAAGGGTCTGACCCCTAGTCTCTTTCTCAAGTATTCAAATGCATCCTTCGGCAGTGACTTGCTGATGATATCAGCTAATTGTTCTTTTGATTGCACATACTCAAGTATCACCTCTTTTGCTTGAACTTGTTCTCTCAAATAATGATACTTGATGGCAATATTCTTTGCTTTAGCATACATGATTGGATTCTTGGAAATGTTTATTGCACTTGTATTATCACAATAGATAATTACTGGTTCAAGAATTTTCATATGCATACCTTCCAATAACTATTTGATCCATGCAATATTTGAGCAATTTGCAACAACAAAAACAACATACTCTGCTTCTATAGTAGACTGAGAGATGCATCCTTGCTTCTTGTTGATCCATGTGAAAATTCTGTCACCCATAAAGAATTCTCCTCTAATTGTGGTCTTCTGGTCATCAATATGTCCATCCCAATCAGCATTGGTAAAGACCTTAATTTCAAATTTGCCTTCTCTTCTATACCATAATCCATATTCCTCGGTATTCTTCAGATATCTTAGGATTCTTTTCACAGCATTCATATGGGATTCCTTTGGGTTAGTAGAAAATCTTGCAACTATTCCTACTGCATGTGCAATATCTGGTCTAGTATGTACAACATACATGATTTTTCCAATCATTGATCTGCACAAAGTTTGATTTACCTCTGATGACTTGTCCTCTTTTTTCAGCTTACATCCAGTTTCCATCGGTGTTCCAACTGGTTTGTAATCTTCCATCTTGAATATTTTCAGCACTTCCTTGATGTATTTGGATTGTGTGATGAAAATACCTTCATCTTGTTGCATGATTTGTAGACCAAGAAAGAACTTGATCTCTCCAAACATAGACATCTCGAACTCTTTGCTCATTTCATTTGCAAATGATTTGCATAGCATATCATTGCCTCCAAATATGATGTCATCAACAAATATCTCAGCAATCAAAATGTTAGCATCAGTATCTTCCTTTAAATAAAGATTATCGTTTTCACTAGTTCTTACAAATCCAATACTTATGAGATAGGAATGAAGTCTTTCATACCAGGCTCAGGGTGCTTGTTTCATACAAGGCTTTGTGTAGTTTACATACCATGTTCCTCTTGTCTCGATCAACAAACCCTTCTAGTTGCTCAATGTATACCTCTTCCTCAAGTATTCCATTTAGGAATGCAGAATTGACATCCATTTGGTATATCTTGAAGCCTTTATATGCAGCATAAGAAAGTAATATTCTTACTCCTTCTAGCCTAGCAATGGGTGCAAAGGTTTCTCCATATTCAATTCCTTCTTCTTGTGCATACCCCTTGCATACTAGTCTTACTTTGTTTCTGGTGACTTCTCCATTCTCATTGAGTTTATTCCTGAATATCCAGTTTGTACCGATGACATTCTTGTCATCTGGTCTTGGTACAAGTGTCGATGTATTTTTTTTCTCTATCTACTCAATTTCTTCATTCATAGCACTTATCCATTCATCGTTATCAAGTACAACATTGATAGATTTTGGCTCAAAATCACAAATTAGACATCTTGTGTTTAGAGACTTACTTCTGGTTCTCATACTAGCCTTCTTGTCTGCAATGATCTGGTTCTGTGGATTGTTCCTTCTGACATATTTGGAAAGTACAGGTTCAACTCATTGTCTATCATCTTGATCATCATGCTATCCTTCATTATGTTCTCCATCACTTGGTACATCATCTTGAGCGATATCCTGATTGTCATTATTTGCAGCCTAATGCTCAGGTGCAATGATGTATTTCTCGGGAGCTCTACATTGTTGGTTGAGTGGAGTGTTAGGTTCTTCATTGTAAACAAACTTGTTGTAGTCCTCTGGTTGTTTTGTGCTTTCCTTTTAATTCTTCTCTGCAAATTCATCTATCTTTACATTTGCACTTTCAAAAATTTTGTTAGAGGCTTTATTGAGACATTTATAAGCCTTGCTCTTGGTGGAATACCCTAGAAAGATTCCTTCATCACTTTTGGAGTCAGGCTTTCCATTTCTATCATCTTTTAAGATATAACATTGACTGCTAAATTTTTTGTAGTAACTTACATTGGGTGTGTAACCATACCATAACTCATAAGGTGTCTTCTTGGTGTCTTTCTTCAATTGTACTTTATTCAATGTGTAAACAACAGTACTGACAGCTTCCCTCTAGAAGATTTGGGTGATCCCTTTCTCTATCATTAGTCTCCTTGCACAATCAACAATTGATCTGTTTCTTCTTTCAACAATTCCATTTTGATGTGTTGTTCTCAGTGCAGAGACCTGTCTTTTGATTCAATGCTCATTATAAAAGTTACTGAATTCATCTGAAATAAATTCCCCTAATCTATCTGATCTTGAGCATTTTAATTCTTTACCACTTTGTTTCTTAGTCATTGCTTTGTACCATTTAAACATCTTAAATGCTTCTGATTTATCTTTTAGAAACATAAAAGTCATTATTCAAGAGTAATCATCAACAAAGAGTATAAAATATCTATCACCATAATAACTCTTTGTCCTCATGGGTCCACATAGATCAGTATGGACTAATTCTAGAATGACATCAAATGTATGGGTTTTGCTTTTGAAACTAGATTTTGTCATCTTACCTTTTTGACAATTCTTACACATAATATTGTCAGGCTTAGTCATCATCAGTAAGCCTCTTACATTTCTCTTTCTGATTATCTTTATCATGTTGTCAAAGTTCACATGACACAATCTTTTGTGCCACAAACATATGTCTTCATTTCTATCCATTAAGCAAGTGGTGTCAGTATAATTCAGATAGAATAAGTTACCTTTTGTCTGCTCACTGGTACCAATCATTTTTCTTGATTCATCGAAGATCTTTGACTTCTTATTTTCAAATGATACTCTATGACCTAAATTATTCAACTGAGAAACACTCAATAGATTATAATTCAATCCTTTCACTGAATAAGCACTTTCACATTTTATCAGGTTATTCAACATTATAGTCCCTTTACCTTCAACTGGACAAGGTGTATCATTACCCATTCTTACTAAACCACCATTATAGTATTCAAAAGTCTCACACTTTTGTTTGTCACCAGTCATATGGTGAGTGCAACCACTATCTATGATCCAGACATCATTTTTACTAACTTTAGATATGAGTGCAGTTTCTACATACCTATCTTCATCATCATTTGAATCATCTTTTACTGCCACAAACACCATCTCGGTGTCCTCATCAGATTCAATATCAGTATCTTCATCTTTGCATTTAGCTAGGTAACTGGCCTTCTTTCCTTTATATTTGTAGTCTTGGGTATCTCTTCTTTCTGATTTTCAGTTGATTTTGTAATCACTTCTGTCAAACTTCTTTTCAAATGGCTTATCATTACTTCTATCATCTTCTCTTCTGTTAGGAAATCTTGCAGCAAAGTGTCCAATCTCTTTACAATTAAAACACACAAGTGGTAATTTACCTTTGTATTTACCTTTGCCTCTCTGCATTCTTCTATCCATAAGTGCTTTAATTTCATCAAGATCTTCTTCTTCACTTTCACTATCACTATCTTTTCTCATAATGTGTTTATGAATTGATTTACTTATTCTCAAAGAAGATTTGAATGCAGACTCTATGTTTGGCAAGACACTATTATCAAAATTATTCATCTCAATTGAAATCAGTCTTCCAATTAAACTATCTAGAGTAATATTGCTATTTGCTAATGCTCTCATTTCTTGTATGGCGGATACTCTAATAGCATAATTAGGCAGTAAGGTTCTTAGAATTTTACTTACCACTATATCTTCTTCTAGTACACCTCCAACTCCTTGGATTGCATTGACTACCTCTTTGATTCTTGTGTTGCACTGTGTGATGTTTTCACCTTCTTTCATTCTTAGATCATCAAACTTTCCTCTAAGGCTTTATGCCTTGGCTCTCAGAACATTTTTATCACCACCATGTACAAGCATCAATTTTTCCCACATCTGCTTTGCAGTTTTGTAGGTTTTGACATCTTCAAATTCAGCATTAGAGAGTGAGGAAGCAAGCTCTATCATCATGCAGTTGTGCTCATACTTCTCTCTCATTTTTCAACCGTGGGTGCTCCTTTAGGAAACACATATTCAATATCTAAGTATTGAGTAACATCATTTCCAATACCTGATAAGTGGAGTCTTATTCTGCTTTGCCATGAAGCAAATTTGTCTTTGTTCAACTTGGGCACATCTCGTATGTTCATCTTGTGATCTTTAGCTTAGGTATTGAAACCATCCTTCTAAGCACACAAGCTCTGATACCAATTGTTAGTAATAACTGAGGGGGGAGGGTGAATCAGTGGCCTCAAAAATTAATCCTTAAATCAACCCTTAAAACTTATTACCACTTTTAAGCCTCTAGTTATACTCAGTCCTACAAGATGAATGCCTTGAAATACTTTTAACAAATTACTACTTGTCAGAATGCTTTGTAAATCCTTCTTCTGTATGTTTACCGATAAGCAGTCTTTCTATTTACCGAAACACAATAAATAACTAGAGTATACCGATCAATCCAAAATAACTTATGTGAAATGCAACACAGTAAAGTAATGAAACATAAACACATAACACATGGATTTTTAACTTGGAAACCCTATTAAGGGAAAAACCACTGGGACCGGTACCCCAAATTTTCACTCTTTTGAAGTGAGCTCGGTTAAGATCCAACCCTATTAAACGTTACAAACACACTATTAGGTGTGACCTTGTTAGAGGATTTAAAAGATAGTTTGTCACTTAGTATCTAGCATCCAATGCTACCATCCTTGATCAAAGAATCACTTGGCCTGTCAATAGGTATCGAGCATATCCAATGCTACTTTGTATGATCAAATTTTTTGATACTCCTTGGGATGTATCTAAATTATAGAAGACTTTTAAGTCTTTCTCAATTAAGAGACTTGATGCTTCAATGGTTAAACTGAAACAGTAAAGTGATATGTTCACACATACAACTTGAATTGTAGATTTTCAGATCTATTATAAGTGCATTACCTTTCTGATCAATATAATCAATTCAATACCTTTGCTCCACATTGTTCTGCTCTGTGATGCTATCTCATTGTTCATCAGTGTCTATAGAATCTAGCTCTTTCCTCAGCTTGTTGATCAGGTTTGAATGAAGACTTTCTTCTCCTTTAGAATCTCTTCAGCATCTATTCTCTTTTCACTCTCCTTCACCCAAATTCTTAATGAATTAGGTTGTCTCTTTATAGACATTATTTCACCGTTTATTGGCTTTCTTGATTCTTGACGTGATCCACAATTATTTCCAATTAGATTTAAAGAAAAACTCCAGTTTTATCTGTTTGAGATCTTCTTACCAACTGGACAAATTAGCTTTAAATCAATTACTTATCTCCGGCTTTATCTTGTCAATTAAAACAATGATAAGTATCAGTTAAGTCTATTTTTAGCTCTTGACAGCTAAGCATTTTATCATTTCTGAACTCTCTGTTCTGTCAGTCAATACTTCAGTTAGTCATCGGTGATAACTGACTATTCCGTCGATGTGACTTCAGTTGTCTTTGGGATCTCTGTCCGTCAGGTTACTTTGTGCTTTGCTCGTTAGACAACAATGTGACTTTTCTCATCGGTAATGTTGTGCATTTTCTTGTCGGGTAACATTGTGACTTTTCTCTTTTACTCTATCCGTCAATGTGAACTCTGTCAGTGTATACAGTTACTTTGTGAATACTTGACTTATATGCATTACTGATAGCATAATCTTTGATTCATAGGTTCTTTGAAGTCTTTAGCAATATTTCCATGACCATACAAATTATATCAAGTTGACATCAATGAAAATACAATACATTAACTGATTTAATGCCTTGCATGATCACCAACTTAACATCTTCAAACATTCAATCAGTTATAGTTCATCAATTCTTCTTCTTCTATTTGGTTTGATTTGGTGCTTTATTTTTTCTTGGTTTTCTATGGTGATTGGGGTTTTATTGTCTTTTTTGTTTACATCCTTATTGGTTTCATTTCTATTTTTTCAAATTTGAATTATATTCCCGCTCTCTCTGTATTAAATGCTCCTCGCCCTTGAATTTGGAGTCTCAATCTCATTTATTTTCCATACCACTCAAGGACTAAATTGTCCCTCCCGAGCCTTTTTGCTCACGAGAGACATTAATGATGGAAAAGATAGAGATAATAAAAAGGTGGGGACAATGATAATGTTCAACCACTAAAAATTTTTGAAGAATAAAACCAAGGTGTGGACTAGACACTACAAAAATAATCATACAAAGAGGCTCTTGTTGCAAATTCAGGTGATTTTTCATGCCCTCCCTCTATAGCCTTCAATGGAGGTATTAGAACGGTCACGAATTGTACACTAGAAGAGGGAAAACTTTTGCGAGAAAAAGCAATTAGATTTTGAGGCTTCATTGAAGGAAGAAATGATGATGGAGGAAAAAATGGTAAGGGGTATCCTCTTTCTTCAAGGATTCTCTCTACTTCTCCAAATGATGTTATGTTGAAATCCACTAAGTCTAAAGAGAATAGATTGAGAAATATTGCAATATTTTTTATTTTCCTTGATTATAAGCTCTTGCCCTCTCGGCTTTAATACTAGGATTTTGATCTCCCTTGACCTAGAAGTAATTATTATAGATTTTAGGAAATTTTAATGCTTATTTGTATTGTAAAAATAATGACCATATCAGAAAAGATTTCCCTAATTTTAAGAAAAAGTGTATGGTATCTTTAAAGTTGATCATAAACAAGATTCTAACAAGGAGAATAGAAAATATAAACATCACAATAAGAAGGGGATGAGTAAAAATGATATGGTGATTGACAAGTACACTCAAAACTTTAACATTGAGATGAATGTTAAAGATGACCCTCTAAGTAAGATTGTCCTAGAACCAAATGTTTCAAGAACATCCAATATAACAATTTCCCTTAAGGATTCTCTTTTTAAGGAAGAAATTGAGGTTATCCATGATCAAACTCTAGTTGTTCCTATATCCCCTTCTTTTCCTACTGATTATAAGAACTCTAAAGACACTAGTAGGAAGGATGCTCAATATTTAGCCCTTGGTTTTACTATGGCCAATGTTGCAAAACTTAGAAAAGTGATGTGTCTATCCTTCCAAGTTGATTGTCGATCCATAAATCCCAACATAAAACTAGAGGTATGTTGGTAGAGAAATGGTATTGTCCAATATGGCCCTCCCTAAGCCTATTTGTCAAGTTCATATACCATTTTTAGAGTAGAATCAAGATATTGGTAAAGAAGATAATAAGAAAAAAAAGAAAGAACAAATGATAAACTTAGACTTTGGATCTGAGCAGGAGACTACTAAAAAGGGGAAAGATATACATAAGTGTTTTGTTATACTATATAAGAATAATAAAAATATCCCCCCTCTCCCCCCATCCTTAATGAATCTATACATCTATAGTTGGGATTTTAGGGGGCTAGAGTTAGGAGATGGAAAATTTTTGGTTAGAAATTTTTGCAAGTCTAAACCCAACCTAGACTTTCTATACCTACAAGAAACCAAAGTAATTGCGTGTCAAGCCCAAACAAGCTTGAAATGTATTTGGAATAAGGCCACTATAGAATAGCCCCAAATAACTAAGAGGGGGAGAGGGTGAACCATTTATGCTAAGATATTTTTAAACTTAACTGAATTCAATAGAAATGTTAATACAAACTAATATTTAGAATGAAAATGAACATGAAATCATATAAGAAACACCATGCATAATGAACACCAGATTTATGTGGAAAACCTAAGATGGGGAAAACCAAAAAGAATCTAATTCTCATGAATAATAACATCATTTAAGGTGACACTAGTTAAGTTATATTTTACAAATGCTCACTGCAAGTAAGGCTCACTATCAGTAGGCTCACAGTGGGTCAGACTAACTTCCCTAGATATATTTAAAAACTATCACAACCAATAAAAAAAAGTGATATTAAATACAAACCTTAAACTAATGACATTGCATCTTCTCATGCATGGATTCAATTTTGGTTAATAGCATTTACATTGTCTACAACATATCCGAATGAGAAATAACTATAGAAACACTTTACTACTTAAGCCAACTATGTATTATATCTTCTTTCGCTAACAATCACTTTCATATCACTTCATAATTCATATTTTTATTTCTCCTATCCATACCATCAACCACACCAACATGAAACTAAAAATATGTTTTAAATATATACCCATATAAATGATAAAATTCAATAAGGTCTCAACTAGAATAAAAAAAATTGAAATATTCATGAAAGCATGACACACTATCATCAAACCAAAAAGAGTCCACACATATAATCTTCTCTCCATGCTACCACAAGACCCAAAGACAGGTCATACATAGGTGTAGTCCATAAACCTGCAATTCACAAACCTGCATGAAACATTAGTTTAACATACTTTTCAATCAAAATTTGAAAGATATAGCTAGATTAATCAATTTTGAAAGTGAAATCAAATTAAGAGCATCTCATGGATCTCTATCTAGAAAGACTAAACGAATGCTCTCAGCTACAAAGCATCCTAAAGTGACAACCCATAGAACAAGAATTTTGCTAATGATGATGAAAATATGGATCTAAGATGCAAATTAAGATGAAATGCCCTATTCTATGTAAACATGGATGATTTTTATATTATAACAATACTATTCAAGAATGCTTCAATTCTAAACACCAATTCAAGATGCAATTGAATGTGGATTCTTACTCTAAATGTGAATTGGTAAGTTTACACTAAGAAAATAATTCTATTTATAGGAATTCCCAAGGGTAGGGGGTGATTTTGATTAGCCAAGGTCAAGGTAGAGTTGAGGTCAAGGTTGAGTGATGGGTTTCAAATAGGGGGACAAGATGACAAAAGGAGTGGTGAGGATAGCAAAGCCTAAATGAGTGGCTAAGATATCAAAGCCTTAGAGTGATCCATGTGCTCTTCATCCCTTCTTCTCATTGGCTATTTGATTCTTTGTCTCATTTGTTGAAAGTAATTAAGATTTAATTAAATCAATTAATTAATTAAATTAGCCATGTAAGGGGTTTTAATGGGTTGCATTTGATTTATTTAAATTGAACTATATAACTAATTAATTTAATCAATTACATAGTTTAATTAATCCATTTTGGCTTAAATTTAATTAATTAATAGTCTTGCTATTTAAGCTAGAATGTTGACTTGATTTGACCCCTTTTGACTTTGGTTGACCATGTTGATTTTCATTGACCAATTCAAGGTGTCTACAAATGCCCATCTTTGAATAAACGTGTGAAGTGCACTAGCTCAAAGTATACCTGATGTTTGATGTCTGATCTGATGTTGATATTGGTGATGATGCTCTGATGTGAATCCCTGAGATGATGATGTCAATATGATGTTGATATGTTGTTGATGTGATCCTAATGTTGTTTTCATGATAATGTGATACCTCTGTTGTAAAATTGTTCCATTTTGATGCCTTGGTGTAAAAACATATTTGACATCCAATGTCTCTGATTTCAAAAAGTGCCCCAATTCGCAAAACAATGCACCCCGGTGCTAGTATGCCCCCTCAGGATGAAAATTGAGATGATGTTGCAAGCATTGGAGCAGAAAAAATGAGTTATGATGATTGCAAAAATTTGATGAAATCAGCCATGTCGATTTGAATTCTGAAAAATGATGATCTTTGAAACAAAGAAAAATGCCCCAAAGTGTTATGATGAAAAATAATGCTCCTTAGTGAGAAACAAATCCCATAAAAATGCCCCCTGTTTGCAAAAAAATGGCTTTGAAAAGGTGCAAAAGTCATTTTGGGAGCTCATTGTGCAAGATGGTGTTTTGGAGTATCTTGGTACCAAGTGATTGTGAAGTGAAAATGGTGGTTCCTGTAGTAGAGCATCGGTTTGACAGAGTCCGCCGGTATCAGAGACCGTAGGAGTACAACCCCCTGGTACGTGTCGCAAAAAACTCTCTATTTTGTTGCATGATTTGTCGCATTGAAAAACTAGGGTTTGAACAAATTTGAAAATATTGGTAAAAAATTTGATGAAAAATGTAAAATTTGTGTTTTCATGGCGTGAAATTGATAAATTTAAAATGGGTTTTGATTAATTTGAACTGGGTTGTTATTGAATTTTTAAAAAAAAAATTGCAACAAAAAATAAATTTCATGTTTTAAAGAGCAACCTAGTGCGCCGACTCACAGTTCAATCGTCTGAGGTCATAGCTCGGCGAGCCGAGCTCGCATCCATGGAGCGCGGGGGAGGGGAGGAGGTAAGTGAGATGGGGTGTTTTAATTTTTAGTTTTTTTAATTTTTTAATTTTAAATAATTTTTTTAATGTTGTGTCCCGTTGTAGATCATAGATGTGTAAGGATGCCTCAATTTGCGTGATAAGAGTGATTTGTCATTAAATGTGACTGTTGTTTGCTATCAAAATTTGAGTGAATGGATGTATGGGAGAATGTAAGTATTGTGTCATTCAGTGTAGGATAATCAATAATAGATCAATGTTGTATTCATGTCAACCCAATAGGATAGAAAATGATGTTTTTCATCCTCACGATATAGAGGTGAAAAATTTGTTGTGCTCGTTGAGATCCTATAAATATCATATTAGCAAGTAGAGAGTAGAATATGATTGACATGAGATAATTGATCTAAAATTTATGTTTGATTGTCTGACTGTAACAAGTTCAGCTAGATAAGATGAATATGAGGGTGACATACCCTAAACTATTTTCATTGATTGCACATTTATCCCCAGAGGACCGACACATGTTCAGACAATGTTGTTGAGTATACCCCAAATTTGACTGAATCAGGGACTATTGACAACAGTTGCAAAGAGGTGGCATAGTGACCATAATACCTTTCACTTACCCACCAGAGAGATGACTATCACATCGGAGGACATATACCAGATTTTGTGGATCCTAGTTATGGGAGAGTTAGTACACATTGATCTGTATGATGATGGTGACTTCATACGCCAGGTATTTGATGATGATCATATTAGAGGCTACACAATGATTTGGGATAAGATGATGCAGAGATAGTATATCCCACTTCACGTCATGCTCTCAACCTTGATTAGAGGTTTCCTTATGCAAGATCAGAGAGCGCATGGATTCCACATTGGGTGGGGTTGCTTATTGGAGGATATCCTTGCGAGACCACATTGCTTTGCATGGGTTATATGCATTCTAACACATTTATATCATGAGCTACATCAGGTATTTTATGAGTGTTCAACATATTTATCAGTCGGTGTCATAGTGTTACAGATTTGGGTATGAGAGCATCTTTCGGTGACCTGACCAGTTGCAGAGAGAGAACAAGAGGAGGATCAACCCTTCATCTATGGATATAGTGGTTTTCTTGTCCATCCAAAGTTGGGAAAGTTAGAGTACTGGAGGAGACAAAATGATGATCTAGATATTGTCTTTTAGAGACCTTATCTAGGATGTGAGGAGTGGTGCAAGGATTGTCGAGAGGTGTTATACATGTTCACATCGAGATGGTTACTTGGTCGCACACCTTACATTATTGAGAGATTCATCATTACCAGAGTATGGTGACAGTTTGGACAGACACAAAGTTTTCCCTAGGGGTTGGCTATGTATGCACGTATCGGAAGGAGAAACCTGTCTGGGGACCATGTGCATCAATTGAGGTAGCTATAGATGAGTTTCACACTTTAGTTCTAGCTACTTGGGATTATTAGGATGATGTGATGGATGTGGGTGTGACTAAGGAGTATACATAATGGTTTTTAGAACATCCCTTTTCATGATTCGCTTCACCAGATGAGCTAGTGCCTCCCTTGGACAGTAATGATGATGATCAAGACTAGCCTCAATGACCAACGAGATATGGAGGATGAAGGAGAGATCACATAGATGAGGAGGATGTAGGATGTGAGGATATCCCTATGAGAGCAGTGAGAGGGAGAGGTGGTAGAGTGATTGGTTGAGGAGCTGGTGATGATGAGGATGACCATGTAGGAGATGGTGGTGGTCATGGGGGAGATGTCAATGATCATGTAGGAGATGATAGGGAGCGTGGAGGGGATTATAGAGATCGTGTAAGGGATTATAGGGATCATGATGGAGATACTGCAGAGAGGAGGAGATTGTTGTTTCCGGATCAGGTACATATAGCTTATAGAGCTCGGTCAAGTATAGCATAGGGTCCAGGATATGCTTTGTAGATAGGTATCCCAGGTTAGGATATGCAGAGGTTGTGTGGGCAGTTGGTTACAATACATGCATACATCATATTATTGTAGGGACAGATTCAAAGGCTTGAGGATGAGTTAGCTTCTACCAGGTCACAGAGAGATCATGATATTCACACCATGGAGGAAGAGTTAGTAGCTACTAGGTCCCAAAGAGATCATGTTATACAACATCGAGGAGTAGCAGAGGATATAGCAGAACATTTAGATCAGGTGACTAGAGATGGTATGACTAGACATACCATGCAAGATACGCGAGAGGAGATTCAGAGGGGGAGTTTTACTATACTTTATATCATGATTTATTACCAACAGGTCAGAGTGCTCACTCTTATACACATAGTGTTAGAGGTGGTGCTTCATGACATGTTGAGAGTAGAGGTGTATCCGGGCCATCTCCCAGACCTCTAAGGGGACCAGATGCAGGGATAGGTGATGATGTAGGACCATCAACTGGTGTAGGTATAGATGGTAATATTTTGATGGGTTTCCTGATAAAGTTAGGAGGCAGTCATGCTTAGATCTTCTTGATTGTATCAGATTTTTATGATGACATATGTATCGCCTTTGATGATGTACTATTGATATATCTTGATGTGTACCTTTGTGATGTAGACACTTGTGATTTTGGAAATTGGAGAGACCTTACCCCTTCCTTTTGATGATTTTATTCTTTGATGTCATTATATGTGGACTTTTATGAGTTTGATGATTTATGATGATGCCATGAGATATTTGATGAATACAGTTTATATGATTCTATCTATATGCATGTTTTTATGGTTTTTGATGTAGGATGTATGCATGCATAAACTATACTTTTGATGTTTGTGTATGGATGCCCTAAAATGTATGGAAAATGATGTTTTATCTTTCTATGGATGTACAATTTGGATGTGACGATTCTAGGTGATAATGCAATGTTTTATGTATATGATGGTGATTTATAATAATTTAATACTTATGGATAATGTTAATGTAACGAATGTAATGAAATGCACCTAAATGAGGACAAATGATACATTAATGGTGAATTAAATGATCCTAAAAATGCAAGTTTTCCTAAATGCATATGAAATGCCCCTAATGAATTCAATTTGTGAGATGTAAATAAATCTTTTTTTTTATAAAGTCCCACATATTCCATCTAAAGAAGAATTATTGATACTTTAACTTGGATGTTTGACCCCCCCTTTCCTTGATAAATACCATAATGCAAGATGTATGCATGATTGAATCTAACATGAATGCAATATACAAACGCAACCTAAAGCTATTGTCACTTTTTAATGGCTTGCTATTTTTGAAAGTATCATCATTGAGTGTTTCAATAAAGCATTTGGAAACTGGTATAACCCTCACTAGTGACATTTCCAAGCCATGATGATATGATTAAATATTTCATTGGATTCAATGTGACCATTGTCATCATTGCAGTTCTATACTCATTGAAATCAATACAACCCTCACTGGTACGATTTCCCCACCATGAGAGTATGAATACTGATTTCATCGGATTCAATGTTGCAAGTGGATTTTGGCATTAATATATGAGCAATCTAAATGGCCAAGGTATCCATTTTCATAAACAAAAAAAGGTATGATGCCTATTGACAGAAAAATGTCCTCGATGATTCTTTGATGATCATGTCATTAGACAAACTTGCATATGTCTATGAATCAACCTTACAAGCAGAAATCTTAAAAAAAGCATGTCTCCATGATTGCATATCTAGTTCAAAACATCATTGATAGGATAAAAATACATGATATAAAAATCAAGAAACATCATTGAACTAACTTTTTTATTTGTTTGTTGATCAATTTCCTTAGAAAAAATTTCTATCCAATTTTGATCCTTTGTTCATAATGATTGATGTTGATGTATCAGCTTAGCATTTGATTGCTTATCCTTTGAATTTTATATGATTCATATGTTTGGATTATAGAAATTTGATATATGGATCAATCGTTAAGTGTCAAAGATTGTGATTCTTTATTTTTTATGAAGGAATTTGAAATCTCACTTGTGTTTGTTATCTGATGAGCTCCTAGAATCTAAATTGTGCCCTGAGTTGGTTTTTTCAATGATAATGGACAAAGGAAACTTGCGAACACCATGACGAAGGCTTTATGTACAAATGCAACTCAGAGACTTAATTATGACTATGTACAAATGGAGGAATGCAATGGGGTATATATGAGAATGGGAAAATGTAAATGCAATGCAACTAGGCTTGACTTAGGGCAAGTAATGCATGTTTACCAGGTTTTCACCACTTTGATTTATTGAATTTTTTTTTCTCTTTTTTTGCTTTTTTCTACCAAGGTGCCTATTGCTAGGTTTTCACCAATGCACTTTTTATATTTTTTCTTTCTTTTTTTGCTATCAAGGCACCTATTGCTAGGTTTTCACCAACTCTCTCTCTCTCTCTCTCTCTCTCTCTCTCTCTCTCTCTCTATTTTTCAATGTTTTTGGATTTTTCTCAGGATCAATTTGAACTATACAACATGATTCTTTTCTATCTGATACTCTCTTCTCTTATACTCTTTCAATGGGTACTCTTTCATATGATTAGGTATAAAATCTCTTTAAGTGTATGCTATTGATGGGTTCCTAAATCTCATCTCCTTCACAATCAGATAATTTGTATGTTCCCTTTCCATGTGATGATTTAATTACAAAGGGTTCTAGCTAATTTTCCTCGAATTTCCCCTTCTTTTCCATTTCTGATTGGTTTCTGGGATTTTCTCTTAGAACAAGATTACCTATTTGGAAGGTTTGAGGTTTGATCTTTCTGTTATAGTTATGAGACATTCTCTTTTGGTACACCTAAAGATGATTATAAGCTTGATTTTGATATTCTTCTAGTAACTCTAGCTCTTCCAATCTAGACACTCTATACTCCTCATCTGTCAGGATGCCATGTAATGAGACTCTTAAGGATGGAATTTCCACTTATAATGGTAAAACTGCTTAGCTCCATACACTAAAGAAAAAGGTGTTGCCCCAATAGGTGTTCTTATTCTTGTTCTACAATACCAAAGTGTTGCATTTAACTGTATGTGCCAATCCCTACTTGAATCATTAATTATTTTCTTGAGTATTTTCAAAATGTTTTTATTAGAGGATTTTGTTTGTCCATTACCTTGAGGATAATAGATGGAAGACAAATATTGAGTAATATGAATTTTTTCACATAACACCTTAACATCCTTATTTTTGAATTGTCTCCCATTATTGGTGATAAGTACATGCAGGATACCATATCTGCAAATGATGTGGTTTAGGATAAACATGGAATTTTTTTTTCCAGTTGCAATTGTTAAGGGTACAGCTTCCACCCATTTTGTAAAGTACTCAGTTGCAGTGATAATGTATTTGTGCCCATTAGAAGGAGGATATATCATCCCTATTAAGTAAAAACCCCATTGATAGAAAGGACAAGGTATAGTAATGGGATGCAATTCATGTGCTAGCACATGTATCAAGTTCCCATAATATTGGCACTTTTGAAAAAAATTCACAAATTGGCATGCATCTTTTACCATGGACAGCCAATAATACCCCATCCTAAGAAGTTTCTTTGATATGCTAAATCCACTCAAGTGTGACCCAGAAATCCCCTCATAAATTTCATGTAAAGAAATATTCGATTCCTCGCTCTCTAGATATCTAAGTAGCATTTCGTCAAGACCTTTGTGATACAATGTGTTAGTAGTAAGGGTAAAGAGTGAGGCTTGGCGTATAAGGTTTCATTTCTCATTTTGAGTTTGGTCTAAGGGTAAGGTGTTATCTTTGAGATAGGTATAAATAGGACCATACCAATTAGATTCATGATCCACAAGTAGGCAAATGATTTGGGAATCAGGATGGTCATATGCATGTTTTACCAATTCCTCAACCAAGAACTCATATCTATCACCTTGATCATGTATTTGCAATAGTGAAGCTAGTGTGGCCATGGCATCAGTTGCTTTATTCTCTACTCTAGGGATTTACTCAAATGTGATCAATACAAAATACTTTTTGAAGTCATCAATCATCCTTTTATAAGGCACGAGCTTGTCATCTTTAGCTTGGTATTCATCATTAATATGATTGATGACTTATTAATACTCTACATTAATTTTTATCTCTATAATCCTCCATTCTAAAGCCATTTTGAGTCCTATCACAAGAGATTCATACTCTATTATATTATTGGTGCAAGGAAATAAGATTTTGAATTATTTGGGGATCGTACAACCTTGGGGTGTAATGAAGAGTACTCTTGCCCCCGAGCCATGTTGAGTATACGATCCATCAATGTATAACTTCCATGTCTTTGGCTCACTATTAAAGATACTTACATTTGGAAACTCCACTTGAATAGGTTCCTCACTTGAGAGTGGTGATTCTGCTAG
Organism: Thuja plicata; assembly: GCA_018584345.1. Taxonomy (NCBI): domain Eukaryota; kingdom Viridiplantae; phylum Streptophyta; class Pinopsida; order Cupressales; family Cupressaceae; genus Thuja; species Thuja plicata. The sequence continues at coordinate 456,052 of MU225333.1, read as the reverse complement.
TTGATCTACAATAACTTATCCCTTAATAGCTTTATGGTCCACATTCTCAATGTCAAACTCACTCAATACCATAACCCACTTGGCTAGCCTCCCTGTGATAGTTTATTTGCTAAGAATATATTTGAGTGGATCTATTTTAGCAATAAGTCATATTTTATGCGCAAGCATGTAATGTCAAATCTTTTGAGACACAAAGATGACTTCTAAGCGTGATCTTTCTACACAAGTATAATTGAGCTCATATTTGACTAAAGTTCTACTAATATAGTATATTTATTTTTATTTTCCTTTGTCATCTTCTTGTGCTAATAGGTCCCTCAATGAATTTTCAGTTGCTGATATGTATAGAATTAAAGGTTTTCCTGGTATTGGAGTCATTAGAACTAGAGTGTTTGCCAAGTATTTCTTTAAAAGAGAAAAGGCCTCTTCACAGTTACTATCCCATTCAAAGAGGATATCTTTGTGCAATAATTGAGTAAAGGAATGACATTTTTTTGCCAATTGGGATATGAATCTTGTAATAGATTGTCGCCTTCCTTGCAAAGACCTCAATTGACTAATATTTCTTGGTGCCCCCATTTCCATAATGGCTTGAAATTTAATAGGTTCCACTTCTATTCCTTTTGCTGACACAATATACCCCAACAATTTTCCCTATTGAACACCAAAGGCACACATTTTAGGATTTAGCCTTACATTGAATTGTTCCAATCTTGTGAATATTATATCAAGTATGGGTAGATGTTGTTTTCTTGTGTAATATTTTGTAAGAATATCATCTACATAGTCCTCCATAAATGTATGCATCATGACATGGAATATGGTAGGCATGGCCCTTTGATAGGTTTCCCCTGCATTTTAAAGACCAAATGACATCACATTCTAGCAAAAAGTACCTCAAGGACATGTAAAATTTGTAGGATTTGAGAGCTACAAATCCACAAAATGCCAAGAATACCTGCATGCAAATAACCTGTTACAGGAGAGAAGCAGAAAGAAGCAAAAGGCAGAACTCAGAAGTTACTCAAAAATGAGAGCAAAATTATGATCCGAGTTAATTGAGAAAAATATTTACAAGGTTCAACCTATAAAGGTGAACAAAACCCTAAAGCCTAAAAAAGATAGGTTGCACATTATAATTAATAAAGATATTAATTATAATGCACCTAAGAGATAGCTTAAGAAAACAG
>MU225333.1:419405-453659 GCA_018584345.1 Thuja plicata | reverse complement strand
GTGGAAGAGGATGGAGAGGAAATAGTGCTCTTCTGAAGGAGAGCTTGCAAATCTGCAATCTGTTTCTCATAGCCATCAAATCTCTTCTGAAAACAATGTGACTCATCATGAGGCCCCTTCTGACAATTTTTTATGGAAAGAGGGCTGTACAAACCTGACACACTTTTTGAGGCACGAGATGCTGAGATTTGAGTGCATAAGGTATGAAGGTGCTTTTTTTCTACACAGGTGGTTTTGACTGCTTAGTGGGTGGTTTTCGGTGCCGCAAGGAGTTTTTTCAGAAATTTTCAATTTTTTGGCATTTTCAGAAGACTGAGAACCCAACATGTTCCTACTAAGTAGTCAAAACCACCTATGTAGAAAAAAATCACCTTCGTACCTTATGCGCTCAAATCTCAGCATCTCACACCTCGAAAAGCATGTCAGGTTCGTATGGCCCTCTTTCCATAAAAAATTGCCACAGCTTGCTCCGGTACCCAAAGGTGGTTGAATTTTATATCAAAATTTGTCTGAACGATCCTCTGAATCCATTGGTGAGGTTAGTTTCAGCCCAAAAATGTTTCCAATAAAAAACTTTCCCCAGATCCAATAAAAAACTCTTCAAAAACTTGAAACCCTTAACCTCAAAAACTACTTCAAAACCACCAGAACGGGCAGCAGCAGGGGAGCTCTGATACCATGTAGGATTTGAGAGATACAAATCCACATAACTCCAAGAATACCTGCATACAAATAACCTGTTACAGGAGAGAAGCAAAAAGAAGCAAAAGGTAGAACTTAGAAGTTACTCAAAAATGAGAGCAAAATTATGATCTGAGTTAATTGAGAAAAAGATTTACAAGGTTCAATTATAAAGGTGAACAAAATCCTAAAGCCTAAAAAAGCTAGGTTGCACATTATAATTAATAAAGATATTAATTATAATGCACCTAAGAGATAGCTTAAGAAAATAGAGTAATAAATAACTTAATTAATTAAACCGAAGTGATTTAATTAATAAGTGTAAAATATAATTACTCTAACAAGTCATTTTATCTTGATCTTCTGTAGCTATCTTTATTTAATTATAGCCACTAAACCCATCCATTAAGGAAAACATAGAATGCCACATTGTCAAATCTAATATAGTATCAATGTTAGGAAGCGGGAAATCATCTTTGGGGCATGCTTTATTTAAATCTCAAAAGTCGGTGCAAATCCTTATGCTTTTGTCACTTTTGGAAATATGTACAATTTTGGAGATCTAGGCTGCATATGCAATAGACAGAATAAATCATGTGTCCAAGAGTTTCTTTAACTATGCTTTAACCAATAATGCCACATGTGGATTCATCTTTCTCAATTTTTTTTTTAACTCCCGGAGCTATGTTGAGATGGTGCATTATTAGATTTGGGTCCAATCCTGGCATATTTACATAGGACCATGCAAATTCACTTGTCTTTCTTTGAAAAAGTTAATGAATTTCTCCCTTTCTTCTATAGACAAATATGTAGCTAAATGAATAACCTTTGGTTCTACCTTTCTTCCAATGTTTATCTTTTCTATTGGTTCTATCAAGATAGTTGATCTTTCTTCATGATGGTTAGGTAAAATTTAAATTCTCTCGTCCTTAGGTGCCACAATTGTGTTTCACCTTTGGATACATCATTTATTTTTACTATTTTAGGATCTAGTACTGCCACATGGTGGTTTTCACCACTAGATATTTTATTATTTTTCTTTTTCTCTTGATGACTAAGAAACTTGACATTTCCCCCCATTTCTGCCTCTTGATATGATTCATTGGTGGAGGAAGGTTCAACCGCATTTAGGTATAAAAATATGGCATGATCATGTTGGAATTATGGTATATCACTTGTCTCAAGTTGGTCCCAATCAATCAATTCAGGATGAACAAGGGGTAAATGATCAATTGGTAAATTTAGGTCAATGAGAGTTTGGGTCATGATTTCATTTACAGGTTCATACATTGTATTGTGTAAACCAATTACATGTGTTTCCTCAAGATGGTCCATAGATTTAGGATTTAAATCTCCCTCACCAGATTCCTCTCAATTTTCTTGTGGTAAAAACTTTTGTACATTAAACCTAGAGCTAGATTCTCCTAAGAAAGAGGTCACATAAGAATGAATTTCCTTTGGTGTAGAAGTGTAAGAATGAATAACATCTACCTATTTATCATGAAAAGATGCCTCTGATAATGAATCCTATTCATATCCATTTGAATCATCTTCACTTTCTGAATCCAACATGTTAATATGTTCATAAGGATTAGTGAAATTCTTTTGACCATTACCTTGCTCATGATATCCTATTCCTGATTTTCCCTCACTTGACCTCCATGGGGGTTGTATAGGTTCTAAAAACCCTCTATTTATTTTTCCTAAAGGTCCTCTTACTTTTTAACCTATCTTTTTCATGATATCAAATCCTTTCCCATATTGACATGTGGGAATACTAATGTATTGCACACTTTCACTTGTTCCCTCCTCATCTTTGTATAACCATTTTAACACATTATTGTCTTCTTATATCTCTGCTGGAGTAGTGGCTATAATAAAATTATTATTATATTTGTGAGGAAGTGTTTGATTTGGTATGACCAGAGGTTTACCATGTAATTTAGGAGAAATTGGTATATCCATCAGTGAAATAGAATATTCTCCATCTCCTTTTTGCTTTATCTTGCATTATTTTTCAAAGTTTTTCATCATGGTGTCAATCTTCTTGTAATGTGAAACTTTTTCCTCTTCTCTTTCTTATCGTGATCCCTCTTGAATGGAAGAATTTGATGTTAAGGAATTAGGGTTTTCTTCATTTGTGTTTAGAAAACTCACTTTTTCCTTACCTTGGTTAGATAGAGAAGGAATAGTTTCTTCCTGACTTGAGGTAGTGGGATTATCATTTGGATCTTCTTTATCCTTTTATGTGGAGGATGAATTTATCCTATGAACTTCCTCCTTAGCTTGTTTTGAATGTGAGGTAGATATATAAGCCTCATTATTATGGGGAACAAAGGAATCTATTACCGGTTTAATATGATTGCAGTATTAAAATGGGTTAAGATCTCCCTTGATAGTTATTTCCTATTCAAAATAAGGAAATTTCAAACATTGATAGTAGGTAGATGGAGTGGCTTGCATCTCATGTATCCACTGCCTTCCCAAAAATATGTTTTAGGTCAACTTGAGATCAAGTACTTGACAAACTATTTATTTTTTAATAGGTCTTACCGGAATAGATAAAATGATTGTTCCTTTAGAAGATCTCTCCTCATCATCATATGCTTTAATAGTTATTTTGATTTTGGATCCATAGATTCTTCATAATATCCCAAGGCTTTGACCAAATTTAGAGTACAAATGTTTAGACTGACACCTCCATCAATTAGGACTCTTTTGACCCTGTGCTTTTTTATTAGGACTTCTATATGCAAGGGAAAACTTTGTGGACCATTTAAGGACATGTCATCTTTCTCTGAAAATGACAAGCAATGTGGTGCAATAAGATGACTAACCATGTTTTTAAGTTGGTCCACATCTAGATCGGTAGGAACCATTGTATCTAGCAAAGATTTTTCCAAGATCTCCTTATGTGTGGGTGATAGTTTTAACAACTCCAAGATTGAAATTTGTGCAAGATTTTTTTGAAGTTGATCCATCAAATTATAGGTCTTGGAAGAAAATGACGAAATATTAGGTATTGTCACAATGTTGGAAGTTCCAGGTATAATTAATTTTGATGCTTTCCCCCGGGTGATGACATTGGCGGGCTCTTTGTTTTGTTTATCTTTGATCACTATGACATTAATGGTGTTCTCATAACTAGATTAATAATTGTTTGTATTGTCATTGGTATAAGAAATGTTCACCTTATGATCTCCCTTTTGATTGTATTGATTAGTCTTTGAAGATTCACCCTTCTCATGATTTAGGAAATGAGTTTTAAAGGTTGTGTGATCTTCATTATTCCTGGGTCCATCAACCTCAATAATACCATTATCAATGAGGTCTTGCACCACATGCTTTAACTTCATCCAATCATTCGTTTTGGATGTAGTTCGTAAACCTATAATTCACAAACTTTCATGAAACATAAGTTTAACATACTTTTCAATCAAAATTTGAAAGATCTAAATAGGTTAATCAATTTTGAAAGTGAAAGCAAATTAAGAGCATCTCATGGATCTCTATCTAGAAAGAATAAATGAATGCTCTCAGACGCAAAGCATCCTAAAGTGACAACCCCTAGAATTATGATTGTGCTAATGATGATGAAAATATGGATCTAAGATGCAAATTAAGATGAAATTCCCTATTCTGTGCTCAAAATGTATGTAAAACCCTTTTGACTTTGGTTGACCGTGTTGATTTCAGTTAACCAATTTAGCGTGTCTACAATAGCATAAGCACATTAAAAAAACAAAATTACCAAAAGATATTGAATTCTAATGTTGATGGGGATGCCACAACTAAGACCATGTATGGTTATCATCAAATTCACAATCAACCAGAGGAACATACCAAAGTTTTTGAACACGCTACATGAATGTCTAGATAGCAAAGATACCAAAGAAATATTTGGAAACCAATAGATAATAAAAGAATGATCTTCATAATTTTGGACTACACATCTTCAACTAATGCCAACCAAAAAATATTCCCAAAACTAAAGTGAGGAACGAATCGACATACCTCATCAACAAACCACCATATCACATTGAATACAACAGACATACCAAAAAGATATACCATTGCTATCGAAGCAAGGATAACTATCCATAAGATATATTACCATATAATATTGCATAGGATAGATCATTTTTGTACATTACCTAGAGCACAATCATCTAGTACCAACATCAATATCTCAATAATCCCCCCCTTTGAAATTGATGGAAAAGCAACAAAAATAGAAAAAGTTCAAAACATCCAAAAACCAAAAAACTCCCTCTAGGTTAAGTAGTTCCTTTCAGCTCAGTTTTTCTTCTGCATTTTCTTCCCCCTTTTTTCAACAATGGAAAAGGGCCAAATCATATACATTATAAAATCATATTAAAATAGAATATTTCACAAGAAATTTTTTTTTATATCTTTATTTTATAATTGGAAGAGCCTTCTTCCAAGCATCCACAACAGAAATCATCCATGCACATTGGCTATCATGTAAAACCAACATGTCAAAAGATGATGACTAGTTCAGAGATTGGTATTGACAGTCATAATCCTTTGCATCAGAAAGAATTTTAGAAAGATGTTCTAACCAGACCTAAACCATGTCCTTCACCAGCTAGAAATTCCTCACCAAATATTACCTCTTTCTTTGAACATGCAACAACTTTGGTTGCAATTCACCAACTATTATTCTCTTCTTACAAATCTTATCCTTCAAGAAATAAAAATTCTTAGCAATGTATCATTTAACTCAGACTTAATGCTTTCAATCTCACTTCTGAAATTGTCAATAGAAGCAGGCCACTAGAGACAATATCGATAAATATTAGACATTTCCTTCAAGCATTCTCTTATCTCATTAATATGTTTAGATAACCTTTGTTCTTCATTGGCACATTTTATCTTAATCACATCCCTAAACTTACTTCCTTCATAACTTTCCCGCAACAACCTTTCCTCAAAAGTTTTCACCAGAACAACCGGTAACACATTAGAAATAATAAAAACAAAAATGCCTCTACTTAGTACATGATCCATCAACACATTCTCAAATTCATCCCTACTATCCAAAGAGCAAGCATGTCATATTTCACCATTTTTTTTTCAATTCCCCTTCTTCAAAAATAATTTGAATCACATCTAAATCAGTAGAACCTAGTTCAAATGGGGACACACCATGTTTTTCCTTCTCCTCTTCTTCCTTCTCTTATTCTTCCTCTGATAGAGTGATTATTTCTTTTCCTTTTACACTTGTTTTTTATTTTCTTAGGTTCGAAAAGGGAACCGCCAATCATAATCTCCAATTTTCTTTTACTAGAAGAGGAACCCTCCTAAACACAACCAATAGGAACAACACCATACATAACCATATCAGAGAACAAATTCATCTGTAAAGATAGTAAATAAGCTTTGCAAGCATCAATATTATCCTTTGAATTATCCAAGTACCTATAAATCATCTTATGCGCCAAATATATATCTATAACAGACATAGTGCCTTCATGATTGTGGAAATAGATTTTATATGTAATGTCATATGAAATATACCTCACAAGTGGATCAACATGGGTAGTAATTAATAGAGCACAGGGGCCTTTATCGATGCTAGTAAGCCCCTGCACTTCATTTTATTTCATTAGCCTCATCCCTAGAGGATTTCCAATACTATATAGACTAGTAATCACCTCCTTAGTAATCTTATATGGTTTGTCCAATATCATGATTTCATCCTTAAATCGACTCAACAAGAATACAATCTACTCCTTTTCTGCAAACCGTGGAAATTATCCCCAAATGCCCATACCCAAAGCATGAACCCATTTTAACTCATATTCCTTTAACTTTACTTCCATTTGCCTTATGTTACCATGATCAAACTCTTCCAATTCAACTCTTTTCAACATCTATGGAATAATTTCACTAGATTCATGAATAACGAAATTGGATTCCATCTTCATACTTAACCTAGTTTCTCAAACCCTCAAAAGCTTTGCAAATACTTCATTTTCTCCTTCATAAATAGTGACAAATGATTCAAAATATTTCCCTTTTTAGCCTTAACTCATAATAATTACTTTTCTACAAAAATTATATCGATGACACAATCAATTGTACATTGCACATTAATCAACTAAACCAAGCATAATTTACCTTATTAGTCGAACCATACCAGAGAACCACTTGTTGTAGTCGATATCACCTCAAAGAGGGGGAACCAAAAAATTTAGTATTTCCAACACTCCACATGAGCCAAGGCAGTAAGCTCATTTTTTGGAAGAGATAGCATCAGGATCCGGTGCCCTAGAATTCTCTTCACTAGCTTCCTTCTTATTCCATTCCATGATTGTCTTTTGAGATTCACCCAAAAATATAACATTCTTATCACTTCTATACTTTCCAAGAGAAGCAACAGATGTGGATGTGTTAGCATAATGATCAGGATGACCACACTTGAAATATTTTACATTCCTTTTTACTTACTAAACCCTAGATCTGCACTTATTAGCTTTGTGATGATAGTTATGACATACATAGAAATTACCATGAAAGATATTTTTTATTCCATTCATCTCAATTTAATTAGACACTTTACTTCTAACTTGATTTTCCTTGTGACAGGTAAAACATTGAAAATTTTGTTCTTTTCTGCTCTTGCATTCTATAGCGTTATGCTCAAAATTCTTGTATAGAAAATCATGAACATTAAATGATAAATAACTTTGAGAATTTTGTTACTTGACCAAAGTTATTTTAGATATTCTTGAATTCCTAGCCTTTCTCGTTACCTCAGACTTTACTTCAGCTTCAACTTTCTTTTCTTTACCTTTCTTCTTCTAATCCAAACACTCACCAGTAAAACAAAGTCCTTCCTTATCCTTGTTACTCTTATGAAAGGTAAAAAGATGATCTATAATAGTTCTACTCTCACAAACCTTTGCTTTAGATTTCAACTTTCTTAGTTCCAAGTCCAACTTCTCATTTTCATCAGTCTTCTACTTGATACTATCTTTAAGTTCTCTTTCAATCTTCTTCCATTATTCTAATTTATGCTTGATGTCATCCTTGATAATTTCTTCAATATTTTTACAGTTTTCCATTTGTAGTTTCAGATTTTTCACCTTCTCTTTTGATGCCTTAACCTCCTGGCTTACTTTGTGTCTTTCTTTGAATTTCTAAATATGCTCCCTCGGCTTAGAAATATAAACATTTGCCTCCTTGAGGTTTTCTTTTAGTTCTTCATTCTCAGATTTTGTGCATTCATCCAACATTATCTTCACTTCTTCATCAGAATAATATTCTCCAACCATCTATTCAACCAACCAAGATCACCCTCAAGCAATTAAGATCTATTTGCAAGGGACCAACCTCTAATATTAATTATAAAACAATACCAGATAACTGAGAGGGGGGACGAATCAGTTATTCCAAGATATTTTAAACTTAATTGAGTTCAGTAGCAATGTTAATCCAAACTAATAATTAAAAGAACAATGAATAAGAAACCATAAAAGAAGCACCATCCATAATGAACACCAAATTTACATGGAAAAACAAAGATGGGAAAACCCGCAGAGAATCTCATTCTCATGAATATGAATATCGGTTAAGATGATTTTTACAAATGCTCACTGCAAGTAAGGCTCACTATCGGTCAGGATAACTACCATAGATACAAAAAGCTATCAAATCCAATACAAAAATTGATCTTACAAACAAAACTTAACTGATTAAATTGCATCTACTCATGCATAGATTCAGATCTGGTTAATAGCACTATCACTGAGAACATCATATCCAAATGGGAAATGACTGCATAAACACTTTACTGCTTCGTCCACAGTGTATTATATCTTCTTTCACTAATAATCACTTTTGCATGACTTTGTAATTCATATTTGCATCCCTCCGATCCATACCATCAACCACACCAACAAGGAACCAAAAATATGTTCTAAATATATACCCGTAGAAATGATAAAATTCCATAAGGTATCGGCTAGAATAAAAAAAATGAAATATTCATTAAAGAACTGTACGCTATCATTGAACCCAAAAGATAGGTCACACATAGAATCTTATCTCCACAATACCACAGGACCCAAAGATAGGTCATACATAGGATACACACATTACAAAAACAAAATTACTGAAAGATATTGAATTCTAATGCCAATGGGGATTCCACAATTAAGACCATGTTTGGTTATCATTAAATTCACAATAAACTAGAGGAACATACCAAAAATTTTGTAACACACTACGTGAATGTCTAGATAGCAAAGATGTTAGAGAAAGCTTTGGAAACCAAAAGCCAATAAAATAATGATCATCATAATTCTTTATTAAATGTCTTCAACTGATGCCAACCAAAAAAATATTCCCAAAATCGGAGAGAGGAAAAACTCCACATACCTCATCAGAAAGTCATCATATCACATTGATTATAATATATGTACCAAAAAGATATACCATCATTATTGAAGCAAGGATAACCATCCACAAGATATGTTACCATATCATACTATATAGGATAGATCAACCTTGTACATTACCCAGAGCACAATCATCCAACACATAGGTTTTGACATAAATGACAACAATGCCAACATCAATATCTCAATAACCGCATATATTATTTCAAAGCATGATAAGGGTAGGGGTGGAATTTCTATTCTTGTCCACTCTAAATTGAATAGTAACATTATTCAAACATGCATATCAACCTTCAATAGACTGGTATGGGTCACTATGAAAAATGATGAACAAATTTTTTTATGTTTGTTCTCTACATGCTTATAATGGTTATAGATAAAACATATGTTGTAGAATTGGTTGGAAACCAGTCTTCCTAAAGTACCATGAATTTGCATTGGGGACTTTGATATGGTTAAAAATAAATAAGATAAAAGAGGTAGAAGGGAAGCTTTATCAAAGGGGGATGGGGTATTTTTCTAGTCAAAGTTTAAAAGATCTCTTAATTTGGTTGACCCTCTTGCCAGGAAGAAAGAAGTGTCCTCTTATATTTATAATACATGGTGTAATAATTAATTAATACACAAAATAATATATTGTAGATTAGACAAGACATATGTTAATATATCTTATTTCTCCTTCAATTGCCCTACTAGAGGCAATGCATCTCAGTGTGTGGGTGTGTGTGAATTATTTTACCCACAACACAACACTTCTATAACTCATTATATCAATTGTTATTCCACAATAAGAAATCAAAATACAACAATTGAAACCAGTTTATAGCTTCCTAGTCATAGCGAGTTTAATCTAATCATGAATTTTCTCTCAAATTGAAACTATTAGATCAGTGACTTGACTCTTGTGAAGTGGAATATTCAAATTACTATCTACAATGCTCCTAATTGATTAAATTAAGATAGAACAATGAACTATGTGATTGAATGCAAGATGAATTGATTTTATAAGATTAGCTAAAAGAATAAAAAATATTGTAAATGAACTCAACAATTAGCTATGCAAGTGAGAAAGAAAATTGCTAGAGTTTCTATGCAAATTAATCTAGATGATCTAATGCCTTGATTGAGCTTATTTTTATAGATTTGAATAGGATTTGAATGGTTGAGATGAATCCTTGGGGGACGATTGTGATTGATTCTCCAAGTGATCCATGTGGTCAAGCTTAGTCGGAAGGATTTAATTTACTTGTCCTTTTGTAAGGTGAGTGTGTAATTAGGACTTTTATTCAATTATTTTTAATTAATTTCCTAATTAGCCATGGGATTTAAAACTTTTATTTAATTAATCATGCTAGGAAAATTAATTAATATCCTTTGCTTGATTATTGATCTTTTGATTTTTGATTAATGATGAATTATGCAAGCAAATTGATGAAATTCACTAGCACAATTAGGTGATTGAATTTATTTGATGTGTCGATTATGGTTTAGGGAAAATTTGATTTAATTTGATCGATTTAGGCCTTTCGATAATACTAGCCCATTTTAGGTGATTACATTTTCCCATCTTTGAATCGATGTGCAATCAGCGCGTTGATTCAAAGAATGTATAATTTTTTATGATTTCATTCTGATTTTGATGTTGATGTTGATCAAGTGAACAATTTGATATGAAACCTTATCAAAATATTCACAACCTGATTGATGTCAGATTTGAGAACTTGATTTGATGTCTGACGACAGATTGAGACCAGGACAACCAATTTGATGCGAAGCGATGAAAATTATCACCTTTCTGATACTGATGAGATTGATACTAATGAATAAAAAAATTGATGTGAAGCAGTGAAATTTATTACGGTTAGGATGATCTTGAAAGCAATGATGCTGATAGGAATGAATAACCAGTTTGATGTGAAGCGATGAAATTGATAAACATCAAAAGTTTGATTGAGATTATTAAATTGATACGGATCTTGATGAAGTCAATTATATGATGAAGACACTATTAATTTAATGTGGCTCTATTTGATTTATTGAAACACTGATTCAGATAAAACTGAGTAATTTGATATGAGATCTGATGGACATACCTGTTCTGAGATTAATAACTTGATTGATCTGAGACCATCAAATTGATATAATGTTTGATGAGGGTGCCCTACTATTCTAAGGGTGTGGTGCCCCGATGCAGGGTGGCGAAACAATATACCGACTCTAATTCCTTATTCTAGCAGGCTTATTAATGGCAGAATTGAGGAGGGATCTATAGAATAATATAATAATAGGGGCCACCCCTACCCATATTTCATTTGATTCAATATTAAACTTGATTTTATAACCTAATTCGATTAATAAATTCCCTTGATTGATTTGAAAAGATTTCTTGATTCGATTGATGAAATTTGATGTGATTATGCCCCCTCAAGAGTGAAATAAAAAAAAAGACTGATAGAATCTCAATTTCAACTGAGTAGAACTGATTTGGATTGATTAGAAAGTGAGTTTAATTTATTAAGAACTGATTTGGATTAATTTTGTGTTGATTAGAACATGTTTTGGCCAAGTTTGACCTGTATTTGACTTGGTTTTGACCAAGTTTAACCTTGGTTGACTTGAATTTGACTGATGTTGACTTGATAAAATGATTCATATTTACTTCTGTCAATTGTTGATATGTTCTTGTACCTTGGTTGACCTCATTTGACCCCATTTGACCCAAATTTGACTAAGGTTGACTTGCATTTTGATTGGGTTGACCAGTCTGATTTGCCCTCCTAATTTTGATTATGATCCCGAAATCTATATTGATGTGCTGCGATTGCCTTATTTGAACTAATTAATTTGAAGGACAAAAAGTTGACTTAATTACCCCAAAAGGTATAAATAAGTCAAAAAGGTCATTTTCACTATTCATTTTGACTTTTCATCTTTGGTGATTTGGAGCCTTTGGAGAGCCACCATGCTATTCTGACCAAGAAGCATCGATTCGAGTGAGTTCGCTGCCACTAGAGGCCAACACACTACCTACCACCTCTGAGTGATCAAAGCCAACCTTTTATTTTATGAATTTGTCAAATTTTCATTCTTTTTAGCCATTTTTTTCATTTAAGCGCATTTTGAATCATGGCTCGTATGACCTTATGTTGCAAGTCATATTTATTCTTTTACCAAATTTCTTTGCTCATATCACCCCTATCTTAGGATCATACATTGTTTTAAAGCTCATATCCTTGTCCATCTAGATTCGTACGGTGGAAACCCTTCTTCTCGTATCCCTTAATGTTTTAGCTCATATCCCGTTTAAATCTCGTGTGGGTTTGTACGAAGGCTTGTATATGGTTTTTAGGATCGTATACCATTTTGGAACTAGATACGATTTACTGTGTTTAATCGTATCTGGGTAATTTATTTGTGTACCTTGATTATGTGATGAAGTTGATTTTTTGCCAAAAAATTGTGATTGTACTTGAGTTGTACTTGATGTGTACTTATGTTTTTAGCACTATGGTGATATTTTTATGCTCTAATACTAACATTTTTTTATTGATTTCCCCTCGTAGGGGAACTTCAATGTGGCTACATTTTGTGGTCAACATCTATAAATAATGCATATGATACCGCATCTATCTAAGGAGGACGAGAATGTTATTAGATAGTGTGGGTTTATGATATTACTTGAGCTACCTAATATTCAAGCAAACAAGGGGATTTTGACTACTCTTGCTGAGAGGTGAGACTTTGAGCATAATACTTTTCATATGTCGATTGGTGAGGTTACAATGATGCCTGAGGATGTGTATCAGATCGTGCAGCTGTCTATTAGTGGTCTGATGATATATTATGATGTATAACCAGTTTAGAAAAAGATTATTTCCTTATAGAGAGTATTTCACGATTCATCCATTGATTTGAGATATCTAACATGTGAACACATGCAAACATGTTACATTGCCTTACCTTTGTAGTGTGTCTTAGCAGGTTTGATAGGAGGTATTATGATGTCTGACCAGAGTGCATAGGGTTTCCTCTTTGGTTGGGCCTAGATTCTAAAGGATTTACTTCAGAGACCTTGTCGATTCTCCTGGGATACTTGTTTGCTTGCTCACTTGTACCATGAGCTCGATGAGGTGGTATAGTGTTCTTGCTACAGTGTGTCAGTAGGTGTTCTCCTATTACATGTGTGGGTCTGGGAGCATATCCCAGTGACTAGGCCTATTGGTGATAGACAAAGACGTCCTCATTTATCTTAGTTAGATCATTACAATGGTTATGTTTAGCATCCCAACTTGGGAAAGTTAGAGTACTGGCGTAGGGTTCTGGATGATAGTGTTGTTATCATATGGAGGCCATACCCTGATTGTGAGCATTGACATTCTGATTTTCATGAGCTTCCACTTTGTTTTATTAGTAGGTACCTTATCAATTAATCACATGCGTTCATTCAGATATCCATCAACACTCAAGTGATGAGATAGTTTGGCTATATACAAGACATTCCCTAGTAAATGGTGACCTATGCCTAAATTAGAAATGATGAGGATGATTGGGGACCTCGCATATCATATGAGATTGTTATATAGGAGTTATGAGGAATTGTACCTATTCCTTGGGATTACTTTCTAGATGTTGACAATGTTAGGATGACTGATGAGTACAAGCAACACATGGATCAATGCCCTTTTCCTTGACTAACTGCTCTAGAGGAGATTGCACCATAGATCGAGGAGCCAAAGGATCTTTTTAATGATGTTATTAGAGGAGGGAGAGGAGGAGGTCAAGGATGATACCCTAGGAGAGGATATGGGAGAGATAATGGTAGGAATAGGGGTCAGTAGATAGGTGAGGGTGGAGGGTTAGGAGTTGTGGGTGGTGATGGTGGGGGATATGGTGGTGTTGGTGACAATGGAGGAGCTAGAGGAGGAGGGAATGATGGAAGGAGAGTGAGGATAATACCTAGTCCTCCTCGCATAGATCCAAGTCCTTTATTAGCTTGGGATCAGTTATGATAAGGAGAGGGTTTAGGTGGTGGATTGGATGATCCTTCAGAGTAGAGAGGTGCACAGGGAACCATATGATGTAGGACCATCCTGGGGTAGTTGTAAATCATGTGTCACAAAAAAAACCATGTTTTGGTTTTATTTATGTTTTAGTAGTTAACTTAGTTGGAGACCCGATGTGCTCGGTCACTTTGGTGGCAGTTCTAGGTTGGAAGATGTATTGCTTCACTATTGGAATCGATGGTTCTCGGTGGTGTCTTTCTCAATAGCATATTACTCGGTGGTGTTTTTCAGTAGATTTCTTCTTAGTTGTGTCTTTCACCGATTGGTCTGGCTCTCGGTGTGCTTATTTACCGACTGGTTGTTGGGGTTCACCGACTTGTGTTTATGGATTGGGAAAACATTAGAGATTGCATTCATGATTTGAGGGGGTCATTGGGATCATGCTGAGTTCTTAGGCATAAAAATTTGTGGCATTGGATATTGTGTGGACCTAAATCTAGGTTGATGTGTTCTCCTATGTATTTTGTTATTATTTGTAGCCGACTAGTGCATTTAATATCTATTGATTGTAGAGTGTATGGTCGAATGGGTCATTTAATTATTGTTTAAAAGTTGACATGTGGAAAGTGTGTATAAAAGAGAGTCTAGGTTGATTTTTAAGGGGACAGAAAAAGTGATGGGAAGATAGATAGAGGATAGCAGAGTAAGCTAATAAGCTGAACGATTTTAAGTTGCTGCAGATAGTTGTATAGATTTTCATATGTGATGTATTCTATGACAATGCACATTTATCTTTGGTGTTATATAGATTTATACATGATATGTCATGGATTCTATCTCTTTCATGCTCTTCTTTTGGATATGAAATGCACACATATTTTAATATGATAATGCAATTGATGTTTATGAATGCAAATTGTTTATGATATGTAGAATGCAATGAATATATGATGATGTAACAAATGATATGATGCCACTAACATGTAATGCAGGAATTTTTGGTGTCAATGATAGAGATACTTGATCATGATCAGATGGATTCAGTTTCCCATATTTGATCTCAACTTGAATTTTTTTATATCGTCCCGCACAAGAATAATCTCATTTATCCTACTTCAATCAAAGCAACATCATGAATTCAATGCTAAATGAATGCAACTAATTATGAACACTAGGACATTCATTGATCTTTTAGATATAAATATTTTTCATCATTGAGCATTTTGTAATGTGGAAGTAGATATGACCATCACTAGTACACAGTTAACCATGATGATACAAATGTTGTCTTCCTCTTGTTCTTAATCAAGTACAACCACCACTAGTACTCAGGAGACCATGGTGATATGAATATTGATTTCACCAGATTCTATATTGCAGTTCAATATTGACATCAAGATATGATGAAACATGATGACTAGTGTATCAGTTGCATGAAATGGAAAAAGAATAATCTTCCCAACCTCCATCTAGGGTACAAATATTCAGAGTCAAGGTATGTGCAATGTACCACAAGCATGGAGGCTCTTATCATAGACACCTAGATTATTTATCCTTTCACTTCATCGGAAAAATATCCCATAAGTAGAAGACCAAGAAAATACCATATTCCTTCCTTGGTAATCTAGTTCTTTGACATCCTAGAATATCTTAGGAAATATGAGAGTCATAAATCCATGATATTTCAACAAACGAGTAATGAGTTCCCCCTGTTGTCTAGCACAAATATTTGATGGTGTCTTAGAATATCATCATTTTATATTGTCATTGTATTACGATGAAGATTGTCATAATGGAAATCTCAAAATACCCATCCTAGTAGACATTTGTTGGGATACATCCCACAAACATCAATCAAAGAAAAAAACATGCCCTTGCCCTTCCTTCTCTAGTATGAAGACATCATAAAGTCACTCAGAAGACATGATAAGCGAAAATTGATAATACACAAAGAAACGACATATCTTATTCTCCATTCCTTTAGTCCCTAGACACCCTTGAGTTACTCATAAAGACATAATCAACATAACTCAAGCAAGTTTGTCTAGTTGTTATTTTGGTTTGATGTTTATGGATAGTTGTTTATCCGTTTAGTGGTGTTGAGAAACACTGTTGATTGGGTGAGTTTATTTTCATTTTGTTTTATGATCATTGTTTGTTTGATGAGTATTGAGAAATATTATTATTTGAGTATGACAATGTTGAGATACACCATTGTGTGTCAATTGAAAAACACCATTTGTTCAATGACATAATACCTCACAATTGAGCTCTTAATGACTATCTCTAATGACTACGATGACAACAACCAATAAGATGATGATGACTTGACTATAATACTAGTAACTTTCCCCCAGTTAGTTATGATTTTCCTAGGACTAAGATACAGACTAATTCCAAGCTATGATGGTAGGATTTTGAACCAACTACTATGCTCAAGATCGCGAAATTGACTAAAGATATTTACAAGCGAAAGCCAATGGCAGCAGGATAGTCAAGTTATGCATTGATAGATGGAGCAATTGTTTACAAGCAATGCCTTTTTACCAGGTTTTCACCGCTTGGATTTATTTCTATTTTTGCTACCAATGTGCTTGTTTACTAGGTTTTCAGCAAGGCACTTTTCTTGTTTTTCAATTTTTTTGTACTTTTTCTCATTTTGAATTTTTTTTGTATTTTCTCAGGATCATTATCTGTTGTTTTTGAATTTCATCAGGATCATTATGTGTTGTACAAACTTATGACTTCAGGATGTCAGGTATAGAATTTTTTCAAGTGGATTGTGTTGATTGGATCCAGAAGTAGATATCCTTGTAGTGTTGAGAGTTGATAGGATCCAGAGCCAAATGTTGTTATGATGATGAAGGGTCCTATCTAGTTGGGTTCAAATTTTCCCTTTTGTTCTCTACTTTTTTTATTTTTAGGGTTATCTCTCAATACAAGATCTCCAACCTAAAATTCTCGATGATGTACTTTCTTGTTGTAACCCCAAGACATCCTCTTATGATAGAATCTCAAATGATCAAATGCCTCTTATATGCATTCATCTAACAGTTATAGCTCTTGAATTCTTGAAATTTTGTACTCTTCATCTGTTACAAGCCATCTTAGTGATACTCTAAGAGATGTAATTTCTAATTTGATAGGTAAGACTACCTCTGATCCATAGACGAGAAAAAGGTGATGCCCCCATTGGCATTATGATACTAGTCTTGTAGGCCCACAATGCTGGATTTAACTACAGATGCCAATATTTTCCTAATTTGTTGACCATTCTGTGTAATATTTTCAAGGATTTTCTGTTTGGAGCTTCAGCTTTTCCATTTCCTTGAAGGTATAGTAGTTTGAGGAACAATATTGTTTTATTCATAACTTAATTCATCCATATCCTTGTTTTTAAATTTCCCCCATTATATGTCACAATAGAAGAGAGAATTCCATACCTAAAGATGATGTAGTTAAGGATGAACATAGACACTTGTTTGTCTATCACCTTGATCAAAGGAACGGCTTCAACCCACTTCATGAAATACTCTATGGTTGTTATGATACACTTGTGTCTATTAGATGATGAGGCATATATTTGTCCAATCAAATCAAAATTCCATTGCTAAAATGGAAAATGTGTTATAAATGGTAGTAACTCCCTTGCTAGAGCATGTGTGATATTGTCGTAAAGTTTGCACTTCTTGCGTGATTGAGAAAACCGAATGGCATCCATATCCATAGTAGGCCAATAGTATCCAACCCAAAATAGGTTCTTGTCCAAAGAGATACTATTCAAATGTGATCCACATATACCTTCATGGACTTCTTGTAGAGAGTTATTTATTTCTTCACGTTCTAAACATCTAAGTAGAGTATCGTCGAGACCTCACCTATACAAGTCATTGGTAATGATCAAGTAATGCGATGCATGACGTATTATGATTATTTTTTCATTTTTAGATAGGTCATTAGGGATAATTCCATCCTTGAGATAGGAGTATATTTGTCTATAGAAAGAGGAATCATGGCCTATGGTTTGGAAATTTAAGCATGATCCATAGTAGGTCATAGGCTAGATAGGTTAATTATTCCACCAAGAACTCATAACGTATCTGCTACTCTTGAATTTGAAGCAGTGAGGCTAAAGTAGCCATTGCATTGGTTGCTTTATTTCCTATCCTTGGAATCTATTACAAATTGATGTATACAAAAAAAAAATTCAAGTCCTACACCATTCTTTTATATGGCATCAACTTTTAATCTTTTGTTTGATAATCATCATTAATTTGGTTTACTTTTATTTGGAAATCACCATGAACATACAAATCCATTATTTTCCAATTGATTGCAATTTTGAGGTCGTTCAATAAAGCTTCATACTTCTCAATATTTTTGGTGCACGGAAAAATCAATTTGTATGCTTTTGGAATTGTGTGCCCTTGTGGAATGATAATAAGTATCTCAGCTCTAGATCTCTGTTGTGTGAATGAATCATCGAAGTACATCTTCCATGGGTATTCTATTAAATGTAGTATGGGATCATCATGAAACTTAATGTTTGGAGATTTATCATCTTGAAGTAGCGTATCCACCAAATTATCAGTTATTACTTATCCCTTAATAGACTTTCTGTCTATATATTCGATGTCAAATTCGCTCAAAAAAATTACCCACTTCGCTAATCTGTCATTCAACGTTGCTTTGTTCAAAAAATTCTTCAATGGATTAATATTTTCTATGAGCTTTACTGAATGAGACAATACATAATGTTTGAGCTTTTGAGATGCGAAGACTACAACTAATCATGCCTTCTTAATGATAGTATAGTTGAGTTCATATGATACTAGTTGTATGTTAGTATAATATATTTCTCTTTCCTTCTCTATTTCATTCTGTTGTGCTAATAGAACTCCCAATGATGTTTTAGTTTCCGATATGTATAACAATAAAGGTTTCCCTGAATAGGAGACATCAATATAGGTGGATTAGCCATAGCTCCTTGATTTGTTTGAAGGATTTCTCACATGTTCATCCCAATTGAAAGTGACTCCTTTGTGTAATGTATTTTTGAATGGTTGTGCCTTATCTGCCAACTAAGAAATGAACCTTCTTATGGATTGAATCTTGCCTTGCAAATTTATCATCTAACTGATATTTCTGGGTGATTTTATCTCCATGATGGCTTTCACTTTCCCTAGATATACATAAATACCTTTAGCTGAGACTATGTAACCTAGGAGTTTCCCAGAGATCACTCCAAAGGCACACTTCTTTGGATTGAGACGAAGTCTGAATTGTTCCATCTTGTCTAATATTTTGCCCAAGTCTTGTAGATGAGTTATTATGTTGGTTGATTTTGCAAGGGTGTCATCAACGTAGTTTTCCATGCTCTTGTGCATCATGTCATGAAATATGGTGATCATTCCCTGTTGGTAAGTTGCACCTACATTTTTTAGTCCAAATAGCATCACATTTCAACAAAACGTACCCCATGCACATGTGAAAGTTTCCTTTTCTTGATCTTCAGTTGTTATCTTAATTTGATTATAGCCATAAAATATATCCACAAGTGAATACATTTCATAATTAGCTGTAAGATCAATAATCATGTCAATATTCGGTAGTGGAAAATCATCTTTGGGGCATGCTTTGTTTATATCCCTAAATTTTGTACATGCTCAGATATATTTATCTAGTTTTGATATAGGAGCAATATTATAAATCCACTCCTCATATGTTATAGTTCTGATGAAACCAACTTTAAGCAACTTTTCCAATTCAGCTTTGACAAACAACACTACATGGGGATTCATCTTTCTCAACTTTGTCTAAACGTCTTGACCCGAGGTGCTATGGATAAATGATGCATTATTAAATCACTGTCTAGTCCTAGCATGTCTAAATACAACCACACAAAGTTGATTTTATTTTCTTTGAAGAACTGGGTGAACTCTTGTTTCTCTTCTTCTATCAAGGATTGAGTGATGTGTATCATTTGTGGAGCTTCTATTGTTCCCAGATTTATCGATTATGTTGTCTCAATGAGCATTGATGATCTTTCCTGGAAGTGATTTGGAAGTATATCAAGTTTTCCATCCTCAAGTGCATCGGAGAGATTTTCACCTTCAAATACGCCATTTATTTTTACTATTTTTGGATCTAATACTGCTACGATGTGGTTTTCACCATCAGATCTTTTGTTCTATTTATTTTGCTTTAGACTGGGAAACTTGATATCCTCCATCGTCAACGTCGTGCTAGGTTTTCTGATGGAAGAAGATAAGGGTTCAACAACATTTAAGTAAATTTCTACGGTGTAATCATTTGGTAAGGTGAGAAAGGCAATGGGTTCATTTGGGTTCCACTCAACTAGCTCAGGATGTATCAACAATAATGTATTGTTAGGATTAGTATCAATGGCATTTAAAGTCATGATCAATTTTATTATCACTACTTATAATTGTTAAGATGAGATCTATGATGTTACCCTCCAAAGGATTGTTTGTAATGCTAATATATCGATCATCATCACTCGATTCATCATTGATAGTATTTGAATCGAACCTGAATGGTCTAGCTCCCAGGAAATTTGTCCCTCTTCAAATTGATACACATCTTGTTGAATCACATCTACTTCAATGTCCATGGTTGCATCAAAAATTTCATCTCACTCATATTTGTTAGAATCCATCTTAGTGCCCCCTGACATATCTAGAACATGTGTAAAAGTGACTGCCTCTCCTTCATGCAAATTAATCTCATGTTTTTGGCTCCCAAGATCTTGAAGGATTTGTTGTGTTGTTGATGCTTCTCCTTGGTGAGTAGTATTCTCTTCCTCTATTTGTTGTTCTACCTCTTGGGATGATTATTGCAGTAAGACCAAGTCTTGTTGATTTGAAAGCTCTCTTGATTATTATGGGATGTAGGGTTCTCCTTGATAAGTAGTGTTCTCTCCTAGTAGATATAACATCCTTTCATATGAAAAGGGTACAATTTAAAATTCTTCCTCATATTCATCTTCTTCATGATCAAAGATTGGGTCATTTTGGATCAAGGGGATATCTTCCACTTGTTCTTTGTAACCTAATCCTATTTTATCTTTGGGATTCTTGAAGTCTATGTGAATAGGTTCTGAAAGGCCTTCTTTATTCTTTCCAAGTGGAACTTGGCCTTTATATCCCATTTTTTGCATGATGTGATAGCCCTTCCCATATTTGTCATGAGATATTTCAATGTGTTTGACCTCCTAGGTTGATTTTGCTTATGTATCTCCATACAACCAGTTGAGAACAACTTTGTCTCCATTCTACTCTTCTAAGGTACTAGTAGCTTGTATAAATATTCCATCATTTATGGTCAACGCTTTTGAAATAGAGGTTTTAGAGGTTGATGATGGTTTTTCATAAGACCTCAGTGATGTAGGTAAAGAAATCATGGAAAACATTTGATCAAGCTTGTATTCTCCCATTCCTTCATCCTTAATTTCCAATTTTTCCTCAAAATCTCTCAGTGATGTTTCCATGGAACTTTCAGCCTTTTGTTCATTGGATGCCTCCCTATTATGTAGAACCATGCTATCAACAACTTGTCTTAAAGTATTACAAGAGTAGCTAGTGTCGGCTGCTATACTCACCTCAACTCCATTATAGGGAAACTTTGCACATTGATGGTAAGTAGATGACACTGCCTGCATATCATGGATCTAAGGCCTGCCTAATAGAATGTTGTAGGCTAGAGGTAGATCAAAAACTTGATATATAACATCTTTTTCAACTAGTGCTACTCTGATTAGTAATACCACTAGTCCTTTGGATGATCTCTCCTTGTCGTCATATGCTTTTATGGTTATCTTCCTCCTCATATCTATTGCATTCTTAGAGAATCCCAATGTTGTCACAAGATTGAGGGTACATATGTTCAAAGCAATGCCCCCATCTATCAAGACACGTTTGACACAATGCTAATAGATAAAGACCTTTGTATGCAATGGATGGTTATGTTGATGATTAAGCAATTTTTCATCCTCTTCTGAGAAAGAGAGATAGTGGGGAGTTGTTAAATGACCCACCATAGCTTGGAACCGACTGAGATCAAAATCCTCTAGGATAGTTATTTCCAAAAGAGCTGATTCAAGAATCTCTTTGTATGCAGGGGATGTTTGAGCAATTCTAGGATTGATATTTGAGCAGGGGTACGTTGAAGTTGGTCCACCAAGCTGTAATTTGACTATGAATTTGATGTGGTTTTCTTGGAGGTAGCTAGTTTTGATGATGTGGGCTTCTTTGATGAGATGTAATGCCCACCCTAGTATCTTGATATTTTGCATAGACATGATTCCTATATTGAGCATTATGGACTCTATGTTTTATTTATTTTTAGTTGATGAGACATTATGAGTATATGTTTGGATAATTAAAATATTTTATGGAAGATAGAAAATGATTTAAAAGTTTTAATCAGGACATGTTATTTCATATATTTGATTGTATTTCTTATAAAGATGATTCAATTATTGATTTATATTATGGAGTAATGATTATTTTTGGAGCTAACCATACTAATCTAATTATGCCTTGATATTTATGCTATCTAATGTGTTTGTAGGATGAGGAGAGGTAGTTGTAGTCACTTTTATAGGAGATCCACATGATGTTGCACTCTCCCTCCTTGTTTGACATTGTTTGTATATTTATATATATGTACAGATGTTTCTCTTGACTTGGTGATGCAGGATGCAGGTACCAGGCATCGACTTCACCTGGCTACATAGGTCTGAGCGTGCCTTAAAAAAAATCCTTGAATGTTGTTGTGAGGAGATATTTCCAAAAGCACTCTCAAGGGAACCTTGTTGACTTAGGTTCTTGTTTAGGAATTCACCTTAGTTGGGGGGGTTAAGTAGTTTTATGATTTTTTGATTTGGCGATTTATGCTTTAGTGTATGTTTTATTTATCTCATTATTTATATTTATATATTAAGGAATGATGCTTCTCTATCTTTTGAAATATGAATTTGATGCTTCATTTGTGCAATATATATGTGTATGTATATATGGGTACACACACACACACACATATATATTTGTATAGAAAGGTGTTTTTTATATCTTTATGCTCGTAAAATTAATGATGTAATTGCAAAATAAAATATGATAGAGTAATAATAATTCAATAATTAAAACTAAGCTTACCTAGGAGTTTTGAACCTGAGACCTCCTAGTAGTTAGGCTAGTTAGTTTCCATTGGGCTATGTGAATTCCTTGAGGATTGTTTTCACCTTTGTTCTTTTATGATCTTGGTGAGTTAAATAAGTAAATAAATATAAATAAAACCTGTACTTATGCTTTCGGGAATTGTTTTAATGTTTTTAAAACCAGCTATATTAGTTGGAGTCGTTGCTTCCTGTAAAGCAACTCCTCCAACTATATGGCTAGATTTTAATATTTGGAGTATGTGAGGAGTTGGAGGAGTTTTGGGGGGGGGGAGAAAAGTGGATAATCATTTTCGAGAAGAAAATTTTAGAAGTATGAAATAGTTGGAGTTAGGATTTATCTGGGAGGAAGGAGGAGTTTTATCTCAGGAGAAACTTAGAAATACAACCCAGAAGGAGAGAATCCATCAGGAATTTGGAAGGAGGGGATAGTTTATACGGGAAGCAGAGGTTGCTCAACTTTGGAAAGGTTTCTCCAAAGGACCCTAGGTAGGATCTGTAACCATAGAAAAATACTCCTTTCATATTTTGGTGTGTGTGTGTGTGTGTGTGTGTGTGGGTGTCTATGTGTTTAATAATGTTTGATATTCATTTCCTGAAAGTTTATGTGGTGAGAATTTTTATGAAAGATGGGGAATAATGTATTGATTTATTCAGGAAGAATGATGTTATATAATGATATAATTTCCTTTTAATCTCTCTGGGAAGGTTATGTTTTCCTTGCGGATGTATAGGGTGCTTTATTTTGTGTATTTAGGTTTCAGGGAAGATTAGGGAGTTTAGGTATGTGTTTTTTCGGATGTTTCAGGAAGTTTTGCAAATGGTTATTTTTACCCTATGTTATGCAGATTTTGGAAATGTTTTGTCAATTGTTTTTGTTATGTTATTTTGGTCTGCATCTTCCAGTTTGATCTTGTTGTCTGTCTACTTCCTTTTTCCCATTTGAATATTCAATATATTGCATATGGTAGAACAATAAGTTGTTCTTAGTATGTATTTTATATGACATCCTTGTTATCTTCCTCATATTTCTCACGGTTAAGGATTAGGACTCGTCTTGAGGGTCTGAGTAAACAGGAGAGTTTCTTTAATATATGAATCAGAGCATTTGAGATGTTTTCTTTGTTTTGGTATGTTTTTGGGGTAGGGAACTAGATACACTAGGTGAGTGGCTCACCATAGGTGCTGGAACCCAAAGTGGTTGCCAGGGAATCCTATGGGTGAGTTTGTAAACAAGTGATAACATAAAAATTAAATTGGGAGGGGGGTTTGAAAAGATAATGAAAGATATATATATTTAATAGCTAAATCCACATAGACCTATTGGAGTACTGGTACCATGGGTAACTGCCAGGGTGGATCCTGAAGATTTGAGAGGGGACCGGTGTTACATGGTTTCCACAGAGAGTCCCAATGCACAGGCTGTGTGATGACACTCACCTAAGCAGTATTCTAGAACCTAAACCTTTGGTGCATACTCTGGTGGTGCTTTATTGTTTATGCCTTTTATCTTTTGGTATTTGATTACATGGTTCTTTTTCCTTATATTTCCTTAGGCCTTGAGAGTACTTTGGTTCTTTATCTTAGCACGGGGGGTGGAACTTCAAAAGTTTCAAATGGTTGGGTGGAAGATCTCTTCGAGGTACTGTTCATGGTTCGTGTCTTGGCTTGGATTCAGATTTATTCAATGATGAAGATTTCCTTTAAAGGTTTCTTGTACTCCTATCCATTGTAAACAAAGATGTAGAGATCTGTTGTAAACCCTTGGGCAATTTGATGTATTTGTATTGAATATTAAAGGAAAAGTAATGTAATTTGGGAAGGGTAGATTTAGGAATGTCAAAGGGAATGTTTATTTGGAAATTAGAAAGTTGTAATAAAGGAATGTGATTGTGTATTTTGTATCCTATCTCTTGTGAAATGAAATTTGGAAGTAACAGTTATTTATGTTTCGGTAATACAAATGAATTATGTGTAGGCAAGGTTAATTGGAAATAAATTAAAGCAAAGGGTAAATTATGTTTAGAAGTACAATGTATTTATTTCTCTCTCCTTTCAAAAAATCTAAATACAATGCAAATTAGGAAAGGAAATGAATTCATTAAGGTAATTTATAGAATCAATATTTTTTTTATATTCATGGAAATCATTTAAGGGGAACCTTTAAGGACATGTTCATTTTTATAATTTCTAAAATAGTCTTATTAACATTTTAAAAAAAAATCTAGTTGTTATCTTTGTACTTTAGACCTGATCCTTATGGGTTCCTTGACGGGGACATTACATTTGGTATCAGAGCCCTAGGTTGCTACACTAGGATCTCTAGGGTCTATTTGCGTTTAAATTAGTATTTCATTCTTAAATATAGGCCAACTAGCTACCCTTGACTTATGTTGTATCAATCTTTGATCAGAACAAGATGGATGATGAATCAAAGGAGGCTGGTAGAAATTTTTTGTGTATATCAATTTTTTTTAAAAATTTTTTGATAGATTTTAGTAATTTGCATTTTCGGAGGCCTTCAAAGCATTTCTGGACAGACCTTGCTCCAAGGAGTCGAAGTGATCCTTAATTTTTCCTCTGGATAATTTGATTATCTTTCCAATGGTTTAAACGACATATTGTTTTGAGCTATGTGTCAAAAGTTATGCCTTCTACAAGTAGGCATAAATTTCAAAGTAGTTTGTTTTATTTTTAAGTTTTTAATTTTTAAATTTCCTTTTCCTTTATATTTTTATTATTTGGTAATAAACATTATGTGGGTTATTCAGTTCATTTTGAAGGGATTTTGGTGACCCTCCATATCCATCATACATTGTATAAACTTGATGATTTACTAAAATGGATCACTTTTGGCTTACATATTTGGTTATATCAAAATCATTTTGCTTTCTATTAATAGTACCACAGGTAACATCTCACACTAGTTATTGTAATCCAGGATGCCTCCCATCACCTTTGGAAGAGATAAGGAAAGAGTCCAGGATTCTTCCTCTAGATCTCAGCGAGATATTTCCCATGGGGAATTTGAGGGAGAACATGATCAGGGTCACCATAGGAATGAGAGTCAAAGTCATGACTCTGAAGGGGCCCAAATGAGACAACTCATGCAACAAATTTTGCAAAGGCTTGATGCCATAGAAAATAAACGAAAATAGGAGGAAACAAACCACTCTCACCACCATGATAAGGAAAGGGATAGAAGCCCTAGAAGAAGGACAACTATACTAGAGATGGAAGCCAGGGATACCGCTCGCATGAGGGACTTACTCAAAATCAAGATACCCTACTTTTATGGTAACGAAGGAGGATCCTCAGCCGAAACCTAGTTGTTTGATCTTGAAAGATGTTTCTCCATGCACCCCTTTAGTAGTAACATGAAATCTAGATGCACCATCATGAACTTGAGGAAATTTGCATCCACTTGGTGGCATAATGAAGAGGAAAAACTTTAGGTCTGCATTGACATTATTTCCTGGGAATTATTCTTAGATAGTTTCAAAGATCGGTACATGTACGACCAATGGAGGAAGGGTAGGGTAGAAGAGTTCCACCATCTTAAGAAAGCAAACATGACTGTGGAAGAATATGAGCGAAAATTCTATGAACTTAAGCCTTTCTCAGGTTATAAAGATGATGGTCCTATTTTTGTTCAACATTTCATAAGAGGATTAAATGATCGCTTATTGGGGGAGGTGGCAGTCCTTGAACCTAAAAACCTTTGGGAGGCTATTAACAAGGATTTCTTAGTAGAGAGGAAAGTAAAGTCAGGATGAGGTGGTTATTCTGGCAGTCAAGCAATTAATGTTAGGGAAATTTCTAAAGGGAACTATGATCAAGGGACTCCTAGCTCCAAAAACCAATAATCATCCTTTAAAGGGGGACAAAAATCCCACAAAAAGAGATTTCACAACAATAACCAAGGAAATGGAAGGTTTCAGCAACAACAAAACCATAATTACAATCAATCCCAACAGAGGCTCACTCCTCAACCATCCCAGAACTCTCAAAATTTCAATAGGGGGGCTACCAACAGTCAAGCGCACCTCCTGCAAAGAATTTTGTAAATAACACTGGGTGTTTCTCCTACGAGCAACAGGGACACATTGCAACTCATAGTCCTTAGCACACCAACTTCACCAATAATTAGAAATAGGTAGCTTCAGAACCAACAGTTGGAGATGCTGGTCGGTCTCATAGAGTTTTTGCTATAGTTGAGCATAGGCAAGTTGACCACCAGAGCATGGTCATTGAGACTAAATGTTCATTAAAGGGTAAATCTATCTCTATCTTATTTGATTCTGGACTAACTGATTCCTTTATATCTCCATCATTAGTAGAGAAATGTGGGCTGGCGGCTGAAGGGCAGAGAGTTAAGTGGTAGGTAGAACTAGCCTTCGGGGCTAAGATGACCACCGACTTGTGTGTCCAAAATTGTGTCTTGGGTTTAGGAGCCTTCTCAACAAATTTAGATCTTCATGTGATTCCCCTTGGATCTTATGAAGTTGTGCTAGGAATGGATTGGTTAGATGAGCATGAGGCCAAATTAGATTGTAGAAAGAAGACCATTCACTACTTAGATGATTTGGGGAAGCCTAAAATTATAGTTGGGGTCTAGCACCCTATATCGCTTCAGATGATATTGGCAATGCAACTAAAGAGATGCATGAGGAAGGGATGTCAACATATTGTAGTCTCGATAAATGATCTTGTGGAAGGAGATAGTAAGGAAATAACACTTGATCACCCTCTACTTCAAGAGTTTTTTAATGTCTATCCAACCGAAATTCCGGGGATGCCTCCCAAAAGGGATATAGATTTTTGCATAGAATTGGTGCCAGGTGCAGAACCCATCTACAAGGCTCCATATCGCATGACAACTCAAGAGTTAAGTGAATTAAAGATGCAGTTAGAAGAACTTTTGGAAAAGGGTTTTATCAGACCAAGTGTGTCACCCTAGGGAGCTCCAGTAAGTTTTGTGAAAAAGAAGGATGTCTCTCTCAGGCTATGTATTGACTATCATTAGCTCAATAAGGTAGAAATTAAGAATCGGTATCCTCTACCAAGAATTGATGATTTGTTTGATCAGATGAAAGGGGCAAAAGTATTTTCTAAAATTGATCTTAAGTTAAGCTATCATTAGTTAAGGATTCAAGAAGCTGACATTTATCAAACAGCTTTTCATACATGGTATGGTCATTATGAATTTACCATAGTACCTTTTAGTCTCATGAATGCACCCTTAGTATTTATGAGCCTTATGAATGGGGTATTCAGGACTTAATTGGATAAGTTTGTGATAATATTTTTGGATGATATTCTAGTATACTCTAGATCATTAGAAAAGCATGAGCAACATCTTTGGCAACTGTTACAATGCCTTTGAGAAAATCAGTTGTATGCCAACCTGGAGAAGTGTGAGTTTTTCCAAACAGAAGTTAAGTATCTTGGCCATGTTTTCTCAGAGGAAGGCATAACAGTGGATCCTACCAAGATTCAAGCCATAGTGGAATAGCCAACACCTAGCAATGTTTCAAAAGTTTGCAGTTTCATGGGGTTAGCTGGTTATTATAGGCACTTCGTCAAGGGATTCTCCAGATTAGCACATCCCATCACCTCCTTGCAAAGGAATGGAAAAAATTTCATTTGGACAGAGAGATGCGCAGAAGCTTTTCAAAGCTTAAAAGAAAGGTTAACCAGTGCCCTAATTTTGGTTGTACCTGATCCCTCAAAAAACTTTGTAGTTTGCACAGATGCCTCCTTGGAAGGAATAGGAGCAGTACTAATGCAATATGGAAGGGTTATTTCTTATGAATCAAGAAAACTTAAAGATCGTGAGCTTAACTACCCTATGCATGATTTGGAATTAGCAGCAGTAGTTCATGCCTTGAATTATTGGAGACACTTCTTGTTAGGTAATCAGTTTGAATTGCACATAGACCATCAAAGCCTTTAGTACATTTTTTCATAGCCAAACCTTAATGCTAGATAGCCTAGGTGGATGGAATTTTTATGTGAATATGACTTTGAGGTTAGATATATTCAGGGAAAAGAGAACGTGGTAGCATATGATTTAAGTAGAAGAATGCATGAACTATCATCACTTTCTCTTACTACTGATTTAAGGGGTCAGATTTTGCAGACACTCCCCTCGGATGCTTGGTATCAAGAAGTTAGAGCAAAAATAGAATCAGGAAGGGCCTTAGAAGGAAGATTCACGGGTTATTCTGTAGAGTCAGATGGGCTATTAAGACAACAAGGCCAGATTTATGTACCACTTTCAGGCAACCTTTAGAAAGTCATCATGACTGAAGCTCATCATGCTCCCTATTCAGCTCATCTAGGGGTTAAGAAAATGCACACCGACCTACGATAGATATATTTTTGGTCAGTTATGAGGAGAGATATAGCAGATTTTATGGCTAGGTGCTTGGAATGTCAAAGGGTTAAGGTTGAGCATCATCATCTGGTAGGTCTCCTGCAACCACACTTAATTCTTGAATGGAAATGGAATACGATAACTATGGATTTTATTGTGGTACTACCCATAACCTATCAGAGACATGAAACTATCATGGTCACAGTTGATAAGCTGACCAAGGTAGCACATTTTTCTTCCATGCAATCAAGGTATACTGCCTCCTCTGTAGCCAGGGTTTTCATGAAGGATATAGTCAGGTTGCATGGTGTCCCTAGGAAGGTTATCTCAGATAGAGATCATGTGTTCACTTTAGAGTTTTGGACATCATTGCAACTTACCTTAGGGACTCAGCTGAACTTTAGTTCGGCATATCATCCAGAAATTGATGGCCAAACTAAGCGAGTAAATTAGGTACTAGAGGATATGCTTAGAATGTATGTAATGGATAGGCAATCCCACTGGGAGGAATATTTGTATCTAGTGGAGTTTGCATATAACAATGGTTATCATAGTTCTATTGGAATGTCACCTTACCATGCTCTTTATGGTCATCCTTGTCATACACCTCTAAGTTGGGATTGCTTAGAGGATAGGGTACTCCTTGGACCAGAAATGTTACAAGATATGGAAGAACGGGCAGAGAAAATTAGGGAGCACCTTGTGATAGCTCAGGACAGGCATAAAAAGTATGCAGATGCTCACATAATTGATAGATAGTTTTCTGTAGGAGACAAAGTGTTTTTGAGAGTCCACCCACGAAAGAGCCCTATCAGTTATGGAAAAGGTTCTAAGTTGACATCTAGGTTTGTGGGTCCATTTGAGATCCTAGAGAGGATAGGACCTGTTGCCTACCGACTTGCCCTACCGCCTAGCCTTGCTTGTATTCAAGATGTGTTTCATGTTTCTATTTTTAGAGAATATATTATTGATTTGACTCATGTATTGGATTGGAATACTTTGCAAGTAGAGGATGGGCAGCTGGCTTTGGAGCCGGTACGTATTCTCCAGCAGCAAACTTTGATCCTCAGGGGTCGCAACATAGAGTAGGTAAGGGTCCTATGGGATCCTAATGATGAGGTCTAAGCTACATGGGAGGATGCTAGCAAACTCAAAACTACATATCCATATTTATTTTTAAGCCTTCAGGAGCAAGCCTAATCCTAGGGGGTGAGGATGTAATGCCCACCCTAGTATCTTGATATTTTGCATAGACATGATTTCTATATTGAGCATTATGGACTCTATGTTTTGTTTATTTTTAGTTGATGAGACACTATGAGTATATATTTGGATAATTAAAATATTTTATGGAAGATAGAAAATGATTTAAAAGTTTTAATCAGGACATGTTATTTCATATATTTGATTGTATTTCTTATAAAGATGATTCAATTCTTGATTCACATTATGGAGTAATGATTATTTTTGGAGCTAACCATACTAATCCAATTATGCCTTGATATTGATTCTATATGATGTGTTTGTAGGATGAGGAGAGGAAGTCATAGTCACTTGTATAGGAGATCCACATAGTGTCGCACTCTCCCTCCTTGTTTGACATTGTTTGTATATTTATATATATGTACAGATATTTCTCTTGACTTGGTGATGCAGTATGTAGGTACTAGGCATCGACTTCACCTGGATACACAGGTCTGAGCATGACTTAAAAAAAATCCTTGAACGTTGTTATGTGGAGATATTTCCAAAAGCACTCTCAAGGGAACCTTGTTGACTTAGGTTCCTGTTTAGGATGTCACCTCAGTTGGGGGTGTTAAGTAGTTTTATGATTTTGTGATTTATGCTTTAGTGTATGTTTTCTTTATCTCATTATTTGTATTTATATATTAAGGAATGATGCTTCTCTATCTTTTGAAATATGAATTTGATGCTTTATATGTGTAATATATATGTGTATGTATATATGGGTGCACACATATATACCTACAGACATATATATATATATATATAGAAAGGTGTTTTTTTATATCTTTATGCTTGTAAAATTAATGATGTAATTGCAAAATAAAATATGATAGAGTAATAATAATTCAATAAGTAAAACTAAGCTTACCTAGGAGTTTTGAACCTGAGACCTCCTAGTAGTTAGGCTAGTTAGTTTCCATTAGGCTATGTGAATTCCTTGAGGATTATTTTCACCTTTGCTCTTTTATGGTCTTGGTGAGTTAAATACGTAAATAAATATAAATAAAACCTTTAGTTATGCTTTCGGGAATTGTTTTAATGTTTTTAAAACCAACTATATTAGTTGGAGTCATTGCTTCCCATAAAGCAACTCGTCCAACTATATGGCTAGATTTAATATTTGGAGTATGTGAGGAGTGGAGGGGTTTTGGGGGGGGAGAAAAGTGGATAATCATTTCCGAGAAGAAAATTTTAGAAGTATGAAATAGTTGGAGTTAGGATTTATCTGGGAGGAAGGAGGAGTTTTATCTCAGGAGAAACTTAGAAATACAACCCGGAAGGAGAGCATCCATCAGGAATTTGGAAGGAGGGGCTCATTCATACAGGAAGCAGAGGTTGCTCAACTTTGGAAAGGTTTCTCCACAGGACCCTAGGTAGGATCTGTAACCATAGAAAATACTCCTTTCGTGTCTTGGTGTGTGTGTGTGTGTGTGTGTGTGTCTTTGTGTGTTTAATAATGTTTGATATTCATTTCTTGAAAGTTTAGGTGGTGAGAATTTTTCTGAAAGATGGGGAATAATGTATTGATTTGTTTAGGAAGAATGATGTTATATAATGATATAATTTCCTTTTAATCTCTCTGGGAAGGTTATGTTTTCCTTGCGGATGTATAGGGTGCTTTATTTTGTGTATTTAGGTTTTAGGGAAGATTGGGGAGTTTAGGTGTGTATTTTTTTGGATGTTTCGGGAAGTTTTACAAATGGTTATTTTTACCCTATGTTATGCAGATTTTGGAAATGTTTTGTCAATTGTTTTTGTTCTGTTATTTTGGTTTGCATCTTCCAGTTTGATCTTGTTATCTGTCTACTTCCTTTTTCCCATTTGAATGTTCAATATATTGCATATGGTAGAATAATAAGTTGTTCTTAGTATGTATTGTATATGACATCCTTGTTATCTTCCTCATATTTCTCACGGTTAAGGATTAGGACTCATCTTGAGGGTCTGAGTAAATAGGAGGGTTTCTTTAACATATGAATTAGAGAATTTGAGATGTTTTCTTTGTTTTGGTATGTTTTTAGGGTAGGGAACTAGATACCCTAGGTGAGTGGCTCACCATAGGTGCTGGAACCCAAAGTGGTTGACAGGGAATCCTATGGGTGAGTTTGTAAACAAGTGATAACATAAAAATTAAATTGGGAGGGGGGTTTCAAAAGATAATGAAAAATATATATATTTAATGGCTAAATCCACATAGACCTGTTGGAGTACCGGTACCATGGCTAACTGCCAGGGTGGATCCTGAAGCTTTAAGAGGGGACCGGTGTTACATGGTTTCCTGGGAGGATCTCAATGTATAGGTTGTGTGATGACACTCACGTAGGCAGTATTCTAGAACCTAAACCTTTAGTGCACGGTCTGGTGGTGCTTTGTTGTTTATGCATTTTATCTTTTGGTATTTGATTACATGGTTCTTTTGCCTTAGATTTCCTTAGGCCTTGAGAGTACTTTGGTTCTATCTCCTAGCACGGGGGTGGAACTTCACAAGTTGCACATGGTTGGGTGGAAAATCTCTTCGAGTTACTATTCCTAGCTCGTGTCTTGGCTTGGATTCAGATTTATTCAGTGATGAAGATTTCCTTTAAAAGTTTCTTGTACTCCTATCCATTGTAAACAAAGATGTAGAGATATGTTGTAAGCCCTTGGAAAATTTGATGTATTTGTATTGAATATTAAAGGAAAAGCAATGTAATTTGGGAAGGGTAGATTTAGCAACATCAAAGGGAATGTTTATTTGGAAATCAGAAAGTTGTAATAAAGGAATGTGATTGTGTATTTTGTATCCTATCTCTTGTGAAATGAAAACTGGAAGTAAGAGTTATTTATGTTTCGGTAATACAAATGAATTATGTACAGGCAAGGTTAATTGAAATGAAATTAAAGAAAAAGGTAAATTATGTTTAGAAGTACAATGTATTTATTTTTGTCTCCTTTCAAAAAAATCTAAATACAATGCAAATTAGGAAAGCAAAAGAATTCATTAAGGTAATTTATAGAATCAATATATTTTTTATATTCATGGAAATCATTTAAGGAGAACCTTTAAGGACATGTTCATTTTTATAATTTCTAAAATAGTCTTAGTAATGTTTAAAAAAAATCTAGTTGTTATCTTTGTACTTTAGACTTGATCCTTATGGGTTCCCTGGCGGGAACATTGTTAGAGTAATTAGTTAGTTTACTTACTCTTTTTCGCTTAAGCTATCTCTTAGGTGCATATAATTAATACTTTATATTAATTATATTGCGCAACCTAGCTTTTCTTTTTTTAGGGTTTGCTCTCCTTTATAGGCTGAGCTTTGTAATGTTTTTCATTAACTT
>MU225333.1:391826-406214 GCA_018584345.1 Thuja plicata | reverse complement strand
TATACATATATATATACATATATATATATATATATACATACATATGTATATATATATACATACATATATATGTGTATATATATATATACACATACATGTGTGTGTGTGTGTGTGTGTGTATCTTCCTCTTCTTTGTACATGTATTTCCTCGTATATATACAAATTCTATCTTTCCCCCTTGTATACAATTTCTAACTTTCCCCCTTGTTTTTGACACAAATGCCAAAAAGTATATCTACAAGGAAATCACTATGTACCTTCAAAATTTGAGACAAAGTCTTGTCCCAATTGTCTTGCAACACCTTCAGGATGTGCAACTCAATTTGAATTTCTGCAGACAACTCCATCATAAGCTCTGCAACTGAAAGGTTGTTATCATGGATGAGTGTCTTTGCATGAGCAATATGTGTTTGCATGACATCCATATGAGGAAGGATTTGGATCTGTGTAGCTGATATGGATTCCCTTGTTCTTCCTTCTTCCCTTATTAGCTCTTCTTGCAGATCAGACAGATACTTGATCTTTACAAAATGTATTGAACTTGAACTTGGATTAAGTGCCAACTAGTTTGCACTTGCCTTCAAATCAGTGTCAATCTTTGTCAGCTTGTCCTTTATTTCCATGGTAAAGTTGGAAGT
Organism: Thuja plicata; assembly: GCA_018584345.1. NCBI lineage: Eukaryota > Viridiplantae > Streptophyta > Pinopsida > Cupressales > Cupressaceae > Thuja > Thuja plicata. The sequence goes on along the minus strand of MU225333.1, from coordinate 405,576 downwards.
GTCACTCAACTTTACAAATAATACCACAACATTATTCACAGTGGTTTCTAGAGAACTAATGATAGTTATTAGCTTTACTTTATCTACTGCAATCTTTCCTACAACATTCTCAAGAACCTTATTCTCAAATTTTCTTTCTGCCTTTTGCAGTAATTTATCCTATCCACTAATATCATAAAAACTTGTGGACTAAGTCAACAAGTTGGTCCATTATAGAGTCTTCCTCATTGAATTCAATCTCCAGTGAGTCTAGGAAAATACCTTTGATGTCTTGTAGAACTCTTTTCCTTTTCTTCTTTGCTCGTAGCTTCTGTTGTTTTTCTCTTTTCTTCCATACCTCCCCAAGGATGTCCATCTGCTCGGCTATCATAATAGAAAGATCCCAATTTGGAATCACAATATCTTCCTCAAGGTCAACTTCATCAGTTATTATTTCCTTTTCTTTACCCTTTACCTTGGGATTAGGTGAAGGAACTATTTCCTTAACTTTTCCAACCTCATCCTTGTCCTCAGTGTTCAGTTGGAGTAAGTCATTAACTTTTAATGCACCAACTACAGAATCAGTCCTAACTGCAAAAACATTCACAGTAACCTTTAGTGACTCGGTCTAGCTTGGCCTAGTAGTAGGTAGAGCCCAATGCTCGGCTCCTACTAGTCCTGATGTAGACTCTGTGGTCTTTTCTTTGCTCGGAGATAAGATACTCTGAATAGGTGATTGGGACAGGGATGCCATCACTTCTACTGTTATCTGTTCAACGTTAGATTCTTCAATGGTCTGAACCTTAGGCAACTCTTCATCTTTAATCTGTACATGAGGGTTTGTACTCTGTCCCTTTGTCTTATCATCTCCCTTGTCAACAAAAATTGACTTCCATATCTTTGTTGTGGACTGCACAACATCCTCTATTTTCTTGCTCAAGATCTGAAAAGTCCTAAACCTTAGAGTGTGAATACTCTCATACTTAGTCATAGCATATTTTACCTATTTATCAGTCATAGTATGCATGACTTGTTTCAAGGTTTTATTTTTTATGTCCTTTTCAATATGAACTGCATTGTGCCATTGAATGGTGATTTCCTTGAGAAGGTCTTCAGTCATATGGCTTTTCAATTCAGATGGATCATACTTCCATCTTGCCATCTTCTCTACTAATGCATCCTCAATTATATTCTTCTCATCCTTGGTTCTGGTAGCATACTTTAGTGATTTGAGACATCCCATATCGCTACCTCCTTTCAATTCTTCAATCTTCTACTCAAAGGTAGGTGGTGGCTTCTTGAATGTGACTGTATCTTCTTTAGGCAATATCAGTTTTCTTCTATATTGTCTGGGTTTGCTTGTAGTGAAGACACATGTAGAGATCTTTGGTGTTTTCTTGGGGGATAGCCTCTTATTTTTAGGAGGCTTTGGTTCTACCTCTTCCTCTTCCTTCTCGTGTTCATCTTCTTCTATCTTTATGTCATCTCCTTTGCTTTCAGTGATTGAAGGAGGAGAGTCAAATGATTTTCCATATTTCTTTTTCAAATTTCTCAGTTCTCTTCCTTCCTCTCTTCAGGATTTTGGCAATCTCAATATCCAATCATATTCTACCCTTGGCTTCTTCATAATTTTTAAAATATTGTGCTTTAGGATCAACAAGTTCATTTACAAGAGTTTCAATAATGTCTCTTATCTCATCAATGTTAACCTCATTTGCAAGAGGTTTCATCCATGCACCCTAGGATTGACTACTTGAATGTATACTTTGTCACAATCAACTAGGAAGCATATGTCATCCTTATAGTCCTCTACCAATTGTTTGGGAATTCTGAATCTATTATGCATTTTCTCTTTGAAGCTTTCAAAGTAAGCATCCATGATGCTTTCAAAATTACCTCCCAATTCTGCTATAAATTCATTTATCTGATAGACTATAGGCCTGTCCTTTTTCCATACAATTGTGCCTTTTGAAGGGAAAAACCTATGAACATAAAATAATATGTAGAATAAGAGTGAATTTAACTTACATGGATTGGTCTTGGAAGACAAGATGCTCTCCATGTTTTTGCTTAGTTGGATGAGCTGCAACTCAGCTAGGTCGAATGACAGATTGTTCTTGAAAACTTTGTATGCCAAGTCCACAGCCTCACATGGTACACTATTTTGTCAGCTTGAACTGTATATCTTGTGTCCAATCACATGAATTCCAAACTTCAACTCCATATCAATAACTCCATTCAACTTCATACCTCTTCCATCCCATTTGGCAAGAGTCTTCTTGGATAGGTCATCTCGAGGTAGGGTCTTGGTAGCTTTAGGTTTGTCAAGCATTGTGTACCATGTCACTCAGCATACCATCAACTTAGTGATCTTCACTAGTTTCTCCAACCAGATATGCATGTCGTGAACATGACTCAAAACACACCTAATCCATTTTTTTCTGGAAATTCTTCGGCATATGCAAGATGTGAGTTAAACCCTTGACTTCAAGGTGCTTGTATTCTACCTTCAGGTTTCCACCCACATAGAGTGCTTCATATGCTTTGTTCAGCTACAATGTGCCTAGCTATTGAATGTTGTAATGATAGAAAGTTTGAATGTCATGAATCAACAGTACCTTAGGAGGAATTTGGGAATGATCTCTCATTGGATCTGTCTCCTCTACAATCGTTGGATGAAGTTTAAAATTTGGTGGTACACAGAAAGAATTCCTCACTAACATCTTGAATCCCTTCTTAAACTTACTACTGGATGAAGATGCCATAACGCTCAGAGGATTGATCAAAATTCATTGCAACTAAAGATTTCAACACAAATTCGCTCTCAAAATCGCTATAATCTCTTAATCACTTTGTAAACTGTAAACAATAACCCTTTGATTTCACCATTTATGAGAAATTTTCACCATAAATTTTTCATTAAATGCTCCATACATAGTAGCTGTCACAACTCGAGTAGTTATCCCAGGCTTACTCGGAAGCTCGACGAAAACTAGCTTCACATTTTTGAAACCATATAACCTGACTTAACTTGGTTAAGCTAGAGTAGCTTGGTTGTAACTAAGATCCTGACTCGGTTAGAACCATAATGTGTCCTATTGCATCAATATGCATATTTGGACTTTCTAGCATATCTGGAACTGATGTATGATGGCTTGTATGCACAGTTCCATTTGTCTCCTTGCATATTTATTCAGAGATGGTGGATCCATCCAATTCACTATTTTGGGTGCCATTTTATACTTCATTATTTTGGTCTAAATTATCAGGAGACTTCCTTACCCATTGTTAACTCATCTGAGTTCTAATTTCAGAAACTTTTGCTATGCATTTCTCAAAACCAGTATCCACTTTTTCTCTGTTCATACAATTATTGCTTAGATGACCGAGTTGTTTAGACACATACCATTTCTTAGTAGGCTTCCTCCTTCTGAGGTGAGTCTTTGCACAATTTGCACTAATGTCCCCATATTCATCACAATGACAACATCTTCTCCATGTGCTGTAATCCCAACCAAAAATTTCTTTAGCTAATTGTTCAGCAGGGTTTCATTTCTTAGTTCTACACTCGGAAGACTTATGACCTTGTTTGTTACAATTGAAACACTTTCCTTCAAACTTAGGTTTCTCAATGCATTCACTTGCCCTATGTCCATGTTTGTTGCACCTATAGCATTTTCCATTAAACTTTGACTTTCCATTGCTCCAACACTTATTTGATGTATGCCCTAACTTACCATAATGATTACATGTAGGTTTCTTGTTCTTTTGAGCTCCTTGTTGTGAGGATTCACCTTGTTAAGTATAAACTAATCCAGTCTATCCATGATGTCTGAATTGAGTTTTTTTTGTCAAATGATCCATGCTTACTTGTGAATTCAACATACTCTCATTGGTTTTATTTTCAGTATTGACATCATTTTGTAGTCTTTCATTTCCAGTCCTCAGATTGATAACTTCTTGATTTGAATTGTTGAGTTGACTTATCATATCTGCATGCTGAAGTGACAAATGATGGATTTCATTTTCTTTTTCCTCTAATCTTGTACTTAGCAATCTTTTGTCTCCTTGTGCCATTTCTCTATCATTTTTTGCTTGGTTCTTTTGTTCCATGACTTCACATATTATGACTGGATGAATTTCTTGTTCTCTATTCAACTTTCTGACTTCTTCATGTAAATTGAGATTCTTTGCAAGTAGCTCTTTAATGCCTACATCAGATTCTTCAGAACTTCTTTCTTTGCATAAATCTTCAATTCTTTCTTCTATGTAACTTTTTCCATTCATCTGCATTACTAAATCTTTTCTTCTTTTTAGGGAATGAGAGAGTTGCTCCTTGAGTTTTCTGATTTGATCCATGGACACTTGTAGATCTATCTTTTCATTTTCAATGGCTTTCTCCAGTCTGTATATTTCCATTGCCTCTGATATTTTCTCAAGCTGTTAAAGTTCTGATAAGAGAACCTTCAATCTGATACCAATTGTTGGAAATATATTACAGGCTAGGTGACTGAGAGGGGGGGTGAATCAGGAACCAATAAAACATATTCACTTCTATCCTTTATTAGATTGTCTAATTTGATTGCATGCATGTAACAGAAAAGCAATAAACATTCATAACACTTGACACAATATTTGGTTACCCAGAAACCTTCCAAATAGAAAGTAAAACTGGGGTGGGGATGGTACCTACAAGACTTAGTACTGCAGTAATAAATTTGGCCGGTTAAGGCTTACAATTGACCACTTCTAATGGTCTACTCTGTTAGGAGCAATAAGGACTGCTAGGTCCACCTTGTGAAAGGATTTATATAATACAATTAAGTATGCACTCTGTTAGGAGATTTGATAAGGACTGTTAAGTCCACCCTGTTAAAGGATTTTGCTGATACACCTATTAGGATGAACCAGTAAATGATCTGCTGTGGAACTCTGATTTGTTGAATAAGATCCTTTGAAATAATACTGATCACCTAAATGTGGTAGATGAGTCTCTGTTGTTTCTGTATATTGTTGTAGCCTTCTAATCAATCTTCCACTTCATATTCACATTCATATATTCATTCTTTTATATTCTATCTATTTGGATAAACAAAGTATCTTACATATATATCTTATCCAAATCAATTACCTCTACAAGTCAGCTACTATCATATAAAATAGTATCAAACAATATGAACTAAGTTGGCCCAATGCTTATACTCGGGTCCAGTAATCCACTTGGGTGATATACTGACACTCGGGTGACACAGTGAATTGGCAACACTGGCACTCACTTAACACTGGGTGCTCAGGTCATATTGATCACTCAGAGATGGAAACTTGAGTAACACTAGTGACTCGGGTGATACTATTCTGAACTAACTGCTCATTCGACACTGTAACTTATTAGGTCGAGTAATACTTCAAGTTGTTGGCTCGGTCAACACTGTAATCATATAAATGACTAAGTATTTTGGCACTAATTGAAAACATGTCTTGCCATAAGGTCAACATGGTCAACTCGATAAAATGAATCTCCATAACAAATATTTGATAGAAGATATCAAGAATTATGTCACATTGTTGAGCAGGGTCTTTGGTTTACCCCAGGATAGGAAGTTGACCCTTCGATGGTACTCTATATTGATACCATCAATAAGAGAAAGAATAAAATAGATTGGGGGAAAATTATCGATGATAATCGAGATGAAAAATTGCAGAGGGTCAAATTTTACCCAAGATTTTACATGACCTCTTATGTCATGTACTTGTTGTCTTCTCAAACATCCTACCCAGGACTAACGGTGAAGGGTTGATTGCATAATCCAAAATCTTATGTATACATGTGTTACCCACAACTGGTACGCAAAGAGGAACCGCAAAGTCCTACATATAGGATATTTAATGATGTATTTTTGTTTGTTGTTATCAAATCCATTGAAGGTGATTTTTCCAAGAGAATATCTCTAGAAGTGACTGCCCAAATAAAAAAGGTTGGGAATTTTAGTACTCAGTTCAGGACATTTACATATATTAGGGTAGCTGGTTGCACATTGCAACAAAATAAACTTTTGAGATATTCGATAAACAAGGTCATTATCATGGAGCTATGCTAGTAGATCTTAAATGTGCATAGGCTAATTGTATCTAAACATAAGTCATGTTTTTAGTTCCCTATAGGGATTGGGGCACATTCAATACAAGATGTTAATGTGGATAAGTTTGTATGCTTGGAGTGGAATGAGTGCCTATTGTAGACCCTTTTAATAAAGTGGGGAAAATTTGACCCCATAGGAACTTTTAGTCATGTTATGGGATCCTACTTCAAGCGTGAGCCACATATTGAAGATCATTGGGCAAATTTCTCATATGATTATAAGGTTAGGATACAAGATTATTGTTAAATGAGCTTAGATCTAGAAAAGGATGTTGAAAATATGTATATATCAGACAAGAACAGGAAATTGGACTCTAATGATGTATTTCCGCCAATGTACAATGAGGATAACATTTTTAAAGGCCTATTTTCATGATGCAAGAGCATCTTGTGTTCATTGAAATCTCGCATCAACCAAAAACATCTAAGTTTTTATGTTTGTGGTCATCGGCTATTGTGTTTCTTGTCACAGTCGAGTTCTATAGATCCTTGGCAGTTGCGGTCGTAGATTCATGTTCTATAGATCATTAGGAATCTTTTCCTATGATCGCAAATCATTTGGAGTATCGTGCCTAAAGTTATGTTGGATTCTTTGGTTGTGTTTAGAATGTGTTACTCATGTTTGTGAACCAGTCAGTGTCTGAATTGTTGGTTGGATTTCCATGCTCGATGGTGCTTATGGCTTGTTTTCCTATGTGAATACATGTTCAGCCGACCTATTTGTATGATCTCTCCTTGTGATTTATTCATTGGTCAAAGATCTTATATCAAAGTTTGAGTGGGAGTTAGTTGGTAACACATTTTGTTTCTCTTGGGAAATGTAATCTTGAGGCCAACCTGTTAGGTCATGGTCGTATATTTAAGTTGGGTCTTGGTTTTTATTTTAGGGGGTCGAAGACACTAAGCTAGGGTTTGAAGGAGGCTATTTTCAGTCATAGGTCAAGAAGGTTATTTAGGTTTCTTTGTAATAAGTCCCTAACATTTTGAGTTGGGCATGTTGAATTCTATTGCAGAGCTTTGTAACTGTTTTACCTGTTAATGAAAAGGTTGCATGTGTGTTCCATACTATAGATCTATGTATTTTATTCTTGAAATATTTGAGTTTCTACTGTGTAACTCTTGCTAAAAGGTTAGCCTGTTCTTTTTATTGGACCCTCTTACCTTGGTTGTGTTAGGTGGTATCAGAGCAAAGGTTTTCAATTATGGTTAATATATCTTATCTCCTAAGTGTGTGGTTCATTTGGTTTGTCGTGGGGTAGAAAAATAAGGATTCGACCCATGGTTGCAGAGGAATCATCATAGATGGCTAGGAAAGTGCTAGAGGTGGAAGAGGTGTAGACCCTAATGCTGTTGAAATGTTGAGACAAATTGTTGCCAGATTAGAAGCGGTTAAAATGACCCATAGGAGAGGTCAACATATTGAAGAAGTAAGTGATGCTAAAGAAGAGATAGAAGAACAAGTTGAAGGAGAAGCCTCATAACAACCTAAAGTGAATCAAGGAGAATAAAGCCTTATTAGGGCTCTTACTAGGGTTAATACAAGACCGCATTTTAATCCACTAGATTATGATGGTCGATTGAATGCAGAGGAGTTGCTGGATTGGATCTCAGCTATGGAAAAGTATTTTTATTTTGAAGATATTGATGAAGACAATAAGGTAAATCATGCATGTACTAAGTTAAGAGGTCATGCTTCACTTTGGTGGGATCATTTGCAAAATGATAGGAGTATAGGTAAAGAGAAGATCAAATATTGGGATAGCATGGTGAACAAGATGAAAGTAAAGTTCTTACCCTCTGATTATCAGGTTAGCTTGATCAGAAGATTGTAGAATTTGAGACAAAAGGATATGAATTTGAAACAGTACACCGAGGAGTTTTATAAGCTAGATATTAATCTGGCTTTAAGGAGGATGAAGTCAAGAGAGTTGCATGATACCTTAACAGTTTGAGGATATCAATACATGAGGAACTTGGTATGGTTAAGATTGGGAATGTGGAAGATGCTTACCAATATGTCCTAAAGGCTGAAGCTAAGGTAAATAGAAGATAAGAACAAAGACAGAGAGGCAGAGGTGGAAGATTCCAGAGAGGTAGAGGTGGTAGATTGGTTGGTGACTCTGATAAAGGGAAGATAAAGGAGAAGACTCTTGAAATGAATTCTTACATGAGTGGTTATAGGAATGAGGGCTACCAATGAGATGATAAAAGTATGTTTAAGGGCACTTGCTTCAAGTGTGGTGGAGAAGGTCATAGGGCATTTGAGTGCAAACAAGGTAGATCTGAAAGAAGAATGGAAAGTAGCAGAAGGACAACTCTTGTGGAAGAAGAGGGATATTCCGAATTGGTTAACAATAATCATACTGAAAAGGGAGAGGCATTGATCATGAGGAGACCCTTGTACCATGATGAAAATATGGAGAAATCTTGACAAAGAAAGAACATGTTTAAAACCCGATGTCTTGTTGGTGGTACGATATGTAATTTTTTTTTTGATGGTGGTAGTTCTAAGAATTTGGCATCTGAGGAAATGGTAGACAAGTTGTAGTTGTAGAGATTGAAACATTCTAAACCCTAAAAGATTGCATGGATAAAAGATGATCACAAGGTGTTGGTAAGTGAAGAATGTTGGGTTAAGATGAAAATAGGGAAATATCATGATGAAGTCTTGTGTGATATAATGCCTATGGATGTATGTCATGTTTTTTTGGCTAGACCTTGGTAGTATGACATAAAATCTATACATGATGGGAGAAGAAATACATATACTTTTGTGGCTAATGGTATGAAATGAAGATTGATGCATTTGGAGGAAAATTTTAAAGGGGAAATTTGTACCAGTTCTATAATTTGCATGGTTGATGGAAATAAATTATTGGAAAGAATGCAACATGAGAATGTTTGTTTTTCTATTGTTCCAAAGAAGACTGCAAATATAGATTTGAGTGGTAAATACCATAATGAGATAAATGACATGTTGGATGAGTATGCATATGTGATTTCAGATAATGTCCCTAATGGTTTTCCACCGGTTAGGAGTATTAGTCGTTGCATGGATCTAATTCTTGGAGATAGTTTGCTTCAGCTCACCAGTTGACACCAAAAGAGAATGAGGAGTTGAATAGACAAGTACGCGAGTTGTTGTAGAGAGGATTAATCATAGAAAGTTTGAGTCCTTGTGTAGTACCTATAGTATTGGCACCTAAGAAGGAAGGAAAGTGGAGGATGTGTACAGATTATAGAGCAATAAAAAAGATTACTATCATGTACCAGTTTTCTTTACCTAGGATGGATGATATACTGGATTGTTTGAGTGGATCTAAGTATTTCACAAAGATTGATTTGAAGAGTGGTTATCATCATATCATAATAAGAGAAGGTGATGAATGGAATAATTCTTTTAAGACTAATGAAGGTTTATATGAGTGGTTATTAATGCCTTTTGGTTTGTCTAATGCACCAAGTACTTTCATGAGGTTGATGAATGCGGTGTTGAAGGAATTTCTTGGTAAGTTTGTCATAGTTTACTTGGATGACACTCTAATTTGTAGCAGGACAAAAGAGGAACACCTGTTACATGTAAGGAAAGTATTGTAGAGGTTAAGAGAAAAGAAGTTGTTGATAAATTTGAAGAAGTGTACTTGTATGAAGAATGAGCTTGTATACCCTGTATTTGTAATTTTTGCTGAAGAATTGAGGATGGATCCTGAGAAGGTTAAAGAAATTGTTGAATGGCCTAAACCTGAAAGTGTTAGCGAGGTAAGATCATTTCATGGCTTGGTAAGTTTTTATAGGAAGTTCATTAGGAATTTTAGTTATGTTTGCAATGTTATGACTGAGAAAATGAGGGGAGATAATAAAGAATTCAAATGGACACATAGAGCACAAAAAAGCTTTGATTTGTTGAAGCAAAAGGTAATTGAACAACCTATGCTAGCACTACCATATTTTAGTAAGGTATTTCAAGTAGACTGTGATGCTAGTGGAAGTGCAATCAGAGCAGTATTGAGTCAAGAAGGTAGACCAGTTGCTTACTTTAGTGAAAATTTGAATGATGCAAGGAGAAAGTATTTTGTTTATGACCAATAATTTTTATGCTATTGTTCAAGCTTTGAAGAAGTGGAGACATTAATTATTGCCTAAGGAGTTTGTATGATATATTGATCATCAGGATTTATAGTATTTGCATAATCAGAGTAAGTTGAATCAAAGACATATGAGATGGGTTGAATATTTATAGAGTTATTCATTTGTGTTGAAGCATAGGAGCGATATGTCTAATAAAGTTATTGATGCATTGAGTAGAAGAAGGATTCTTATGACAAAGATGAAGGTGGCAGTGCTTGGATTTGATGAAGTGAAGATGATCTTGATTTTGATGAACCTTGGAAAGGTTGTAAGGAACCTTTGGCTACTGATAGGATTTCTTTGTTGGATTATTTCATACAGGATAGATTGTTGTCCAAAGGAGTTCAGTTGTGTATACCAATAGGATCTATGAGGGAAATTTTGATTAAGGAGAAACATTGTGGAGGATTAGCTAAACACTTTGGGATTGATAAGACAGTGGTAATTATCAAGGAGCAATATTATTGGTTAGAGATTCATAAGGATGTTAGGAATTTCATTCAGAACTGCAAGATTTGTCAAGTTGCAAAAGGCAATAGTCGGAATACTGGATTGTATACACCATTACCTGTACCAAAAAAGCCTTGGGAGGAGATTAGCATTGATTTTGTGCTTAGTTTTCCAAATACTCAAAGAGGTAATGATTCAATATTTGTGGTGGTTGATAGGTTTTCAAAGATGGATTATTTCATTCCTTGTAAGAAGACATCAAATGTAGTACATATAGATGATTTGTTTTTCAAGAACATTATTAGATTGCATGGGTTTCGTAAGAACATTGTTTCACACAGGGATATTGAGTTTATTGGATATTTTTGGAGGACACTTTGGAGGAAGCTTAACTAATAATTGAAGCTTAGTTATACATTTCACCCACAAACTGATGTACAAACTAAAGTTATTAATAAAAGTTTGGGTAATCTACTGAGATGCTTGGTTGGTGAGAAGGTAGGTAATTTGGAGTTAGTTTTGGCACAAGAAGAGTTTGCTTATAATAATTTAGTGAATAGGAGTACTGGGAGAACACCTTTTGAGATTGTTTATGGTTTACATCCTAAAGAAGTAATAGAATTGAGGGATATCAATGTTGAATAAAAGAGGAGTGTTGAAGTAGAACAATTTACTGATCATATAAAGGATTTGTATGATAGAGTTAAGACACATTTGGAAGGCATGAATGGTACGTATAAGGAGAGAGATGATAGGAAGAGGAAACATAAGGAGTTTGAAGTTTGTGATGAAGTGATGGTTTTCTTAAGAAAATGTGGATTACCAGTTGGTACCTATAATAAATTGAAGATAAAGAAGTTTGGACCTTGTAGGATGTTGAGAAATTTCGATTCAGGGAATGCTTATGAAGTTTAGTTACTAGAGGACATGGACATATCAAGTATATTCAACATAGAAGACTTATATGAATATTATAAATCAGATAGTAGTGAGGGAGATGGATCAAAGAGTGAATTACAACCTAAGAAGAAAAAGGAGGAGGTTGAACAGATCTTGGATACCAGAATTGGTCGAAGCACTAGAGGAAAGCAATATGAAGAATATCTTGTTAAGTGGAAGAACATACCAGTTGAGGATTCTTCATGGATTTATCAGGTAGATTTAAACCCATTTGGTTTTCCTTAATCTTAGCAGAGTGAGAGGCTCACTTTTCAAATAACCTCGGGTGTCTGACGCAGGAACATCTTGGGGTCATTGCAATCTTGCATCAACCAAAAAGATTTGAGTTTTTATGCTCTTGTTCATCGATTGTTGTGTTTCTTGTCACAGTCAAGCTCTACAGATCCTTGGCAGTTGAGGTTGTAGTTTCATGTTCTAGAGATTATTAGGAATCTTTTCCTACGGTCATAACTCATTTGGAGTGTCACGCCTAAAGTTATGTTGGATTCTTTGGTTGTGTTTAAAATGTGCTCTTCATGTTTGTAAACCGGTCAATGTCTGAATTGTTGGTTGGATTTCCTTTCTCGGTGGTGCTTATGGCTCATTTTCCTATGTGACTACGTGTTTCACCAACCTTTTTGTATGATCTCTCCTCGTGATTTATTCATTGGTTAAACATCTTAGATTAGAGGCCCACTGGGAGTTAGTTGGTAACACATTTTGTTTCTCTTGGGAAATGTAATATTGAGGATGGCTTGTTAGGTTGTAGTCGTATATTTAAGTTGTGTCTTGGTTCTTGTTTTGGGGGTTTAAAGGCAGTAAGCTAGAGTTTGAAGGAGTTTGTTTTGCAGTCATAGGTCAGGAAGGATAATTAGGTTTCTTTATAATAAGTCCCAGGCATTTTGAGTTGGGCATGTTGATTGCTATTGCAGAGCTTTGTAATTGTTTTACCTGTTAATGAAAAGCTTGCACGTGTATTCCATACTCTAGATTTGTGTATTTGCTTCTTGAAAATATTTGATTTTCTATTGTGTAACTCTTACTACAAGGTTGGAATGTTCATTTTCTTTGACCTTCTTACCTTGGCTATATTATTTGAACACAAAAATCCTTTTGGATGATCCAAATGATATAAAATTTTGGGCAAGGCATGTGATTGAGTGTACACAAGAATGACCACATAAGCCATATAAATTGGAGCTTGTGTATATGGAAAAGAAAGTGGATAAGTATCCAAGGGATAAAAATGGTAAATCACAGAAAGCTCAAGTACTTGTTTTTAAAAGGACCCCGAGTTACTTTATTCCAAGGGAGGTTTGTGGCCATGCTAGAGATGTTGCAACTCACTTGCCCCTGCAGATCTAGAAGCTGGAAAAAGCTAAGGAGCAGCAACAAGGGGAATCTTCCAAGGGAACAAAATATGCTACTACTACCACTCTATCTACTCTAGTAGCTACTGCTACTATTACTACTTCTTCCACAATTATTAATGTTCCTTCATCCTCAGAGCCCAAGATTAAACCCTTCAAAATTAAGACTAGGAAGGGAAGAATTCCACTTCCTTTCATCCCTCCACAAAGGGTGTACAAAATATTGAAAAAGAAGCCTCCATCAATGGATTCTATTATAGAGGTACTCGAGGAAGAAGAAGAAGAGGAGGAAATTATTCCTTTGCTAGCTAAAATGATAGGGTCTACAACAACATCTTCTTATAAGTTATACCTAGGGGACCCTTCCTCAAAGATGTATCAAAACCCCCTTATTTGTGTTGATGACAATTATTCAATTGTGTATTGTCATTTATGTTTACACAAATGTCTAATCATATCTGAGCACACTCAGTTCATGCCAAGCTCTCTCGGGCATTGAAGATGATCAAAGTGGTTTTCAGCTCTAACCGACTTCACTCGGGCATTATAGTGTTGGTCGAGCATTGAAGGATTTCAATGTTGACTGAGTTAAGCATTTAGTGTCAGCCGACTAACAATAGCTTGCATTTTACGTTTAATTGGTTATATATAGCCGACAAACATAAGTTTGATTATTTATTTTGAAGTTTATTCAGGCCGACTTGACAAGGCTTATCATATATATATATATATATATATATATATA
>MU225333.1:332664-391726 GCA_018584345.1 Thuja plicata | reverse complement strand
TATATATATATATATATATATATATATATATATATAAGGTCAAGTTTGGATTGAATATGTAGAAGTAAGAAAGCCAAATATATGTTTTGTGATATGAAGAGTGAAGGCGAAATCAAATGGGATTCTAATTAAGGACATAACATACAGAATTGCAACATAATATCTGATCAGTGAGGATCAAGTAATTAAATCCAAAATAGAGATCTGAATCAGCAAAGATAGTTGCTTATCAAAACAGGTCAGTTCATTGTTACTCTCTAACAATTGTAGTAGTGATCAAATCTCCTAACAAAGTAGACTTAACAGTCTTTTGTAAATCCTCTCAAAAGGTGACATTTCTGCATTGAATTGTTTGAAGACCTCTAAAAAGGCCACTCCTTACAGGGTGATTAAATCCTCTAATAGGGTCACACCTAACAGTGTGTTATTGTAACCTTTAACAAGGTTGGATCCTAATAGGGCTCACTTCAGAAGAGTGAAAAATAGTGACTAGTTGTAATTGGTGGTTTTTATCATATTGGGTTTCCACGTTAAATCTTGGTGTTATCTGTGTACATGTTATTTTATTTATGGTTTATGTTTTTGCAATTAATTACTAAAGGATAATCACAGTTAATATCTTAAGATTTTCTATGTTAACCGAGTGACAGTAGAATATCTGTGTTAATTGAGCAACAATGATAAATTTGTTTAAGATATCTAAGGGACTTGGATTTGTTTTTGTGGTAACTGATTCACCCCTCCCCTCTTAGTTACTCAACTCATTTCCAACAATCAGTATTAGAGCTTCAAGTGCTTACAAGGAAGGTTTCAAGGCCTAAGCTAAAGATCAGAGATGTCTTACAGAAGGGGGATCCCCAAGCTTAACAAAGACAATTTTGCTACATGGCAAGATTTGACGAGGCTACATCTATCTACTATTGGAGATACTGGTTTGAAATTCTTGGACCATAGATATGTAGAACCACTGAGACCTTTGACTGTGGATCAGATGATAGACATGAAACATCATAACATAATTATGATTGATATAGCCTCCGCACTCAGCTATTCTAAATTTGATGAAGTCAAGGACTACCTTGCTGCCTTTGATATGTGGAAAAAATTGCATAATATTCATGGAGGAGATTTCAATCTAAAGAGAGCCAAAGAAGAAAGTCTTAGAGGTCAATTTGATCATATGAAAATGAAAGAAGGAGAAGACATTACAAAATACAGTGAAAGAATCAAGAAAAGTGTCAGTGTCATCAGAGCTGTCGGTGGAGTGATTGAAGACACAACAGTGGTTAGTAAGGTATTGAGAACTTTACTTCCTATCTATGCAATTAGAGTTTCAGCTATTCAAGAGATGAGATGGAGTAATAGTGTAACTCTATATGGATTGGTTGAAAGACTTACAACTTTTGAGTTGGATAACTTTGACAATTATTCTCCTAATCCTAGCAATCTTGAGTCTACATTCAAAGCTAAATTAAACCTTGGAAAGATGAAATAAAAATAGATTGATAGTGACAACGATGATGAATCTGATGATGAAGATCTGGAAATCATTGAACCATTACTTGCAAGGAGAGATGCAAAAGGAAAAGGACAGTACAAAGGAAGAATACCATTGATTTGCTTTTCATGTGATGAGGTTGGTCACATTGTTGCTAAGTGTCCAAATAAGGAAGACAAAGGTGAGATAAAGTTCAAAAAGTACAAAGGAAAGAAAGATTTCAAAAGCTACAAAAGCTACAAGGACAAAGGTAAGAAATCTTGTTATATTGCTAAAGATTCTGACAGTGACGAAGATGAAGATGAAATGGTTTATATTGCTATTAAGGATGAGTCAGATAATGAAGCTAATGAAAATACAAGACTATACTCTCATATTAGCAAGAATGACACTTGGATAATTGATGGTGGTTGTTCTCACCACATGACTAATGATAAAACCAAATTTGAACATCTTGAGCACTATGATGGCAGGAGTGTCAGTTTTCGGAATGATGAACCCTGCTATGTGAAAGGTAAAGGTTGTATTTCTTTAACAGAAGGAATCAAATGTGATAACTCTTATTGGGTTCAAGGACTAAGGTGTGATCTACTAAGTGTGGAATAGCTGAATAACATTGGTTTCAAGGTAAAATTCATGAATGGTAAGGCCAAGCTCCTAGATGGTAAGGGAAACTTAGTTGGAACTGGCAAGAAAACAAAAGATAATCTATTCTATCTTGATCTCACTGAAAGTTCATGTTTTATTGCACAAATAGAAGAAAGCTGGTTATGACATAAAATGTTATGTCATGTGAACTTTGATAACCTGGTCAACATAAACAAGAACAAAAGAGTAAGAGGAATTCCTATTCTGAAGAAACTTGAATTAGCAATATGCAAATAATGTCAAATTGGGAAGATGGGAAAAACTAGCTTCAAGAGAAAGAATTACAATACAGATGAAGTCTTGGAGTTGGTACATACTTATTTGTGTGGACCAATTGGAACAACAAGTTACACAGGCGAGAAGTATTTCATTCTATTTGTTGATGACCATTCTAGAATGATGACTATTATGTTTCTCAAAGAAAAATCAAAAGCTTTTCAGAAGTTTAAATGGTACCTTTCCAGAGTTGAAAAAGAAATAGGAAAGAAACTTAAATGCTTAAGATTTGACAGAGGAGGAGAATTCATTTCTAATGAGTTCAATGAATTCTACAAAGAAAGAGGAATCAAGAGACAAGTATCTTCTCTAGGTACTCCACAGTAGAATGGTATAGCAAAAAGAAGGAACATATCCATTATGAATTGTGCAAGAACCTTGATGATTGAAAATAATGTTGCTACCAAATACTAGAAGGAAGCCATTAGCACTGCAATTCACACCTTGAACTGAGTTCAACTAAAGAAAGGTACTGAGAAAAAACCTTTTGAATTATGGTATGGCTATAAACCTAATGTTCGTTATTTAAAAGTATTTAGAAGTAAATGTTACATATTGAAGGAAGCAAGAAATGGAAAATTTGATGTAAAAGGTGATGAAGGTATATTCCTAGGCTACTCCTACGAAAGCAAAGAATATAAATGTTTGAATATTACTACTCGTAAAGTCATAGAAAGTGTGCATGTAAAGATTGATGAGTTTGCAAAAAGAAATGAAGAACAAAGCAGTAAAGATCCTGAGGACTATAGAAACTTTGTGTATTATGAACCTGATACTATACCTAAGACATAATCAATGGTGATTGGACAACGTCCATGTCAACCATTGAATTCATCTACACAAACTCAAACAGTTCAACCTGAGTTGCAGCCTGTGCAACCCGAGCTGCTAGTAGAGGAAACTGAGTCACAAATACAGGGGAACCGAATCTCAAACTAAAGAAACCAAGTCACAGATAGAAGGACCCAAGTCACAGACATAGGCACCGAGTCTCAGATAGTGGAACCTGAGTATCAGACAGAAGAGCAGAACATAAATTTTGAGCATGGTGAACCAAGTGGAACAAGCCCAGAATCAAGAAGGAAGGATCTTGTACTTGCAAAATATGTCAGAAGGCATCATGCACCTGAACAAATAATTAGAGATCAGACATAAGGTGCAATGACAAGAAACAAAATCAAAGGTACATGTTTTCTTAGTGAAATTGAACCTAGAACTATTAAAGATGCATTGAATGATGAAAGATGGATCGAAGCAATGAATTAAGAGATTGAGCAAATAAAAAAGAACAAAACCTAGACTCTTGTACCTAGACCAAAAGACAAGAATGTGATTGGTACTAAGTGGATTATCAGAAACAAGATGAATGAAAAAGGTGAAGTTTCCAGAAACAAAGCAAGATTAGTATGTAAAGGATATGATCAAGAAGAGGGTATTAATTATGGAGAAACTTTTGCTCCTGTTGCAAGACTTGAAGGGGTCAGAACTCTTCTGGCATATGATGCACATAAAGGATTCAAGGTATATCAAATAGATGTAAAATCTGCATTCCTGAATGGAATTCTAGAAGAGGAAGTCTATATTGAGTAACCAGAAGGCTTTGTAGATCCTAACAAGAGGAATATGGTTTGCAAATTGCACAAAGAATTGTATGGGCTGAAGCAAGCTCCTAGATCCTGGTATGAAAGATTGCATGGTTACTTGATAAATATTGGATTTCAGAGAACTAATGATAATAGTAGCTTGTATATCAAAGAAGGACCTCAGAACAAGATACTATTAGCAAAAATATTTGTGGATGATATATTGTTTACTAGATATGATGATTTATGAAAAGCATTCTCTGTAGCTATGAGTAAGGAGTTTGAGATGTCTATGTTTGGTGAAATCAAATTCCTTTTTGGTTTACAAGTTTATCAGATGAAGGATGGTATTTACATTACTCAGTCTAAATACATCAAAGAGATACTGAAGAAATTTGGGATGGAAGATTCCAGACCATTTGGAACACCTATGCCTACTAGACATAAGTTGTCTAAGGATGATGATTCAAAGGAAGTAAACCAGACTACATACAGATCCATGACTGGTAAACTTCAATATGTTGATCACACTAGACCTGATATTGCATTAGCAGTTGGTATTGTTGCAAGGTTTTTAGCTAATCCTAGAGAGAATCATTTAATGGATATCAAAAGGATTCTGAGATAACTTAAGGGTACTGAAGAGTATGGATTATGGTATAAGAAAGGAGGAAACTTTGATTTGAAGAATTTTACTGATGCTGATTGCAGTGGAAGTGTTTATGACAGAAAGAGCACAAGTGGTGGAGAATTATTTCTTGGAAAGAGGTTAGTCTCCTGGACAAGCAAGAAATAAAACTGAATTTCATAGTCTACAGCAAAGGTAGAGTATGTTGCTACAGCGGTAAATTGTTCAAATATCACATAGTTCAAAAATCTATTGTCAGGTATGAAGGAAGAAATCAAAGAACCAGTCATTATCTACTGTGACAAAACCAGTGTTATTAACATTTCAAAGAACCCTATGATGCATACTAAAACTAAACATATTGCAATAAAATATCATTTCTTGAGAGAATTGGTTCAGGACAAGGAAGTAAGATTCGAATATGTGAATACTAAAGAACAAATTGTAGACATATTCACAAAAGCATTACCTAAGGATGCATTCTTATATCTTAGAGGAAAGCTAGGGGTGATTCCCATAACCGAGGCTCACTAAAACATAGTTTAGTGGTGCATCAACTGAGCTATAAAACAAATTTGACATGTTGATGCAGATATTTAGAGTTTACTGCATATGAATCAGTACAAATAGGTACATTACAACTTCATTGAATATATATATATATATCAGTTGGTGTCTTTGGCATTGGTTGTCAAAGAGGGAGAGAATACTGATGTCATAAAGATTATTGATGGAGAGATTGATGACAGAGGGAGAAACTTTATCAGAAATAGAGATTAAACAAAGATTAAAGTAAGAGGGAGAAATCTATATTTCAAAGATTGTGAAGACAGAAGGAGTTTTTTGGATGAGAATCAAAATGAAGCTAAGGACATTTATGAAAATGTCATTATTATTTCTGTTTCTCTATAATTCTTTGTATTATGACACGTTGTGTTGCCATCAATGCCAAAGAGGGAGATTGTTGATGACAATTATTCAATTGTGTATTGTCATTTATATTTACACAAATGTAGTGATGTTTACACAAATATCTAATCCTATCCAAGCACAGTCAGTTCATGCCAAGCTCTCTCGAGCATTGAGGATGGTAAAAGTGGTTTTTAGTTCTAACTGAGTTCACTCGGGCATTACAGTGTTGTTCGGGCATTGAAAGATTTCAGTGTTGACCAAGTTAAGCATTCAGTGTCAGCCGACTAACAACAACTTGCATTTTGTGTTTAATTGGTTATATGCAGCCGACAAACATTATTTTGATTATTTATTTGGAAGGTTATTCAGGCCTACTTGACAAGGCTTTTATATATATAAGGTCAAGTTTGGATTGAATATGTAAAAGTAAGAAAGTCAGATATGTGTTTTGTGATATGGAGAGTGAAGGTGAAATCAAATTGGATTCTGATTAAGGACAGAACATACAGAGCTACAACATAATATCCAATCAGTGAGGATCAAGTAATTAAATCCATAGCAGAGATCTAAATTAGAAAAGATAGTTTCTTATCAAAATAGGTCAATCCATTGTTACTCTCTAACAATTGTAGTAGTGATCATATCTCATAACAGAGTAGACTTAACAGTATTTTGTAAATCCTCTCACAAGGTCACATTTATGCATTGGAGTGTTTGAAGACCTCTTAAAGGCCACCCCTTACAAGGTGATTAAATCATCTAACAGGGTCACACCTAACAATGTGTTATTGTAACATTTAACAGGGTTGGCTCTTAACAGGGCTCACTTCAGAAGAGTGAAAAATAGTGAATAGTTGCAATTGGTGATTTTTCCCATATTGGGTTTCCATGTTAAATCTTGGTGTTATCTATGTACATGTTATTTTCTTTATGGTTTATGTTTCTGCAATTAATTACTAAAGTATAATCACAATTAATATCTTAAGAATTGCTATGTTAACCGAGTGACAGTAGAATATCTGTGTTAACTGAGCAACAATGATAAATTTGTTTAAGACATCTAAGGGACTTGGATTTGTTTTTGTGGTAACTGATTCACCCTTCCCCTCTCAGTTACTCAACTCATTTCCAACAATTTGGATGCAGCTCAAGGAGAATGACTTAAGGGATGGGGAGTAACTCCTGAGGTGTACAACATCTAATTAGACTCATATATAGAGCATGAACAATATAAAGAATATCCTTTAGGCCCCAATGAGTTTACGTATCTAATTTTGAGAATCTCATTGGATTTAAAGAAGCAATGTAGGAATCACAAGTAGAGCATGATGCAATGAGCACCTCATTACATGACATGTTTGTAAGTCTATATGGAGATGGTGATGCTTAGGAAGAAATTCCTATAGTCAATGCATAATAGGACCAATATAGGGATGTAGACATTTAGGGAGAATTAGTAAAGGGAAGTGGAACACCAAATATTTCCATAGGGCTTGAGGAGAAGACCTCCAGAGTAGAAGAAAACTATGTCACAAGTGAAGAAGAAAATAAGGAATGAGATACAAGAAAAGGAAAAGATCAGAGTTCATGTAAGGGAGAGAAATGACAAGAATCATTTTCTCCCTCCGATTAGGCAACCACATTTTCATGAAAATAAATATCATCAACATCAAAACCAAGAGAAAAAGTGGTGGATAAGGGACAATTGTTTCAAATTGAGACCTAACAATATATCACCTTCGAAACTACACCTACTTGATTGACTAAATCAATGCAACCATGGAAGAGAACGTATCGAGATATGGAGTCTCAAGATCTCATAGAGATAGGAAAAATGTTCCTTGAAGGGGAACCCAATTAGAGAAAAACTCAAAGAATATCATATGTGACTAAGGACAAAGGAGGTCACTCTTGAATATTTCATGTTAGAATAAGTGCAATTAGGTAGACCCACTAGGAAAAAGAGAAGTCATTAGTAGTTTTGGGGGTCACTTCTCTATTTAAAAGGACGCACAACTATGAGGTAGAAAAGAGAGACTTGGAGGTTCAATTCAGAAACTTAAAATAATATATATCATAGCCGGTAGGGCCCATTGATCCCGATAATCTAGATTTTTCCTTACAAGTTGCTTTGGAAGCTCAAAAAAAGCCTTCACAAGTGACCCCTTTCTTTAAAGCTTGCAAGGAGTGGAAACAAGAAATTGAATAATTAGGGAAAGAAAAAATAAGAGTGTTTACTCATTCTGAGACTATGGTTAAGAAGATGACCATTCTAAATACCATGATTTCTAATGATGAGGGTACATGTATTGAGGAGATTTCTTTAGTGTGGGAGGACTTCTTCCCAATGTTGGAGGTTGTAATTTTTGAGTTAGAAGAGATACACAAACCATCTGTTTGGTCCAAGACCATTAATTTAGTCATAAAGGATTACAACATGAAGAAGAATCATATTGCTAAGAAATGAGATTCTATGATGCCACTAATATAGTGAGAAAAGGAATTTGTAGAGGCTCTTTCATGCACATTTTTCCAAGATAAAAAGAAGGAAATGACACACAATATTGATGATATCATTTAGGAGTTTAAGGGGAAAATGCATAACACAAGCATTAAAGGAAGTATTGATTGGATGAATAGGGTAAAGAAGGAGTTATTAAATATGAATAATGAGCTCCATCAATTTCAACAGGCGGGCAAGAAGCTCAAAACTTTTTGCAAGAACCAACAAGCTCAATTGGCATATATGAAGCTTCTAGATATATATGATATCAATAAAGCAGTCATGTATTTAAGAAATCATTTCTCGAGCTAGTAACACACTTGTAAATAAATGAAGTTCATTAGAAACAATTATTTGCAAAATTTCAAGTCAGTTGGAGAGGTAAAAAATGTAGGAATGTAGTGACATGTTTTTTTCTAACAAGTGACAGTTTTTGGGACATGGAATATTTCTCAAGATTTACTTTTTTTATGTCTTAAGTCTTTTGTAGAGCCGATCTAATAAGATAAAATAGTTTTCTCATGAGTAAAATCAAGGAATAATCTGAACTAATGAATTTGGGTGTCCATCTTTTGTTGCTATTCGAATTGGAGTTCAACCCAAAATTATTGGGTATGTTTTGGCTCAAATGGAGTTCTTTTTGAGTTACAAATGTATGGAACTCAAATTAAGTCCATAATGTAGAAGTGTAGGAGTGATTTTGGCTTGTTGATCTTTTTTTTTATGCCCAGGAATAATGCCCAAAAACTCTAGTTACGGGTTTGGCATTTTAGAAGTTGTAAAAACTATTGTAACCCAGTTTTGTTATGTAATAAGGGTTAATATATTTTTAATAGAACTCTATATGTAATTGGTGTTGCAATATACATGTGTTTAGGTTATGATTCTATGAGTTTGAAGACAAAATTTGAGATTCAAGAGCCATAGTGTGTTCATTCAGAATTTATTTTGTCATTGAATTAGTTGGTCATAGCTATGAGATGCTTTCTTGTGGTGATGAATAAACGAGTTTGATCGATTTATTCATGTTCTAAAGGATGAATTCATATTATATGTGTGCATGTTAGGTGTGGCTTTGTAATTAGATAAATTTTGAGAAATCTTACATTACTATTTCCTTTGATGATAACACTTTGATATTATAAATTGTGGATGTCTGGTTTATTTTATCAGAAGTTTAAAGATCAAATCTAAAATTTAGTATGGTAGTTTGATTTTTCCTGTGGTTGACGTCCTTAGGATTTAATTTCATGTTATTTCTTTATAGTTTCTTGTTACCCTCTACCTTTTGAATTTTTTTTTTAAATCTGGCATTAGAAGTAACTATCAATGTTAAATCTTAGCATAGCAAATTTATTTTCTTGCATGTATACATATCAATATCATGAAAAAAACAAAAAAAGTGAAGTATAGTTTTCCAGTCATTAGCTTACAAACTAGAAAATGTCTACCTCATGGAGTTATATATTATCTTTAGTGATCTATCCAACACATTTGCAACCCAACCATATAGAACCTTGGGAGCAATTAACTCTGCTTTTTCAAGATAGGGATATGATCTTCATACCCCTACCATTGCATTGTGTCAACAACATAGTCAACATATAATTTTTCAACCTTTTCAAGTACAAGCAAGAAAGTGAAGATATTGGCTCTATTTAACATAATAGTGCTTACTCTAGTGACCAACATTTTGTAAAGTCTTATTTTTATGAATTCTTCTAAAAAAAATTCACTTTAGAACAAGAGGAAAAGAACTTGGAAGATAAGACATTTTTTCTCAAGATGATACCTAGAAAGATCTCTATGGAAGATGTTCTTTCCCTTGATCAAGGACCTTTAAATTATAGAGGTTAACAACACCATTCAATCTCTTGCTAATGGGAACTCTCCTACAATGGATGGGCTACCTACATGATTTTATAATTCAAATATTAATTGGATTGGTGCAATAATTTTGGATCTGTGTAATGTAGTTTTTACAAAATAATTTATTTAGGTAATAATATTAACAAAGGCATCATCAAACTCATCCCTAAAGATGGTGACAAATCCCAAGTAAAGAACTAGAGACCTAAAACTTTGGCTAAAACTTTGGACAGAAGACTCATAGAGAAATTGGGGGAAATTACATTAGCTACCCAACTTGGATTTATTAAAGGTAGATATATTTTGGAGAAATTGATCACAAGTTGGGAAGACATGCATTCAACCCAAAATGGTGGGAAAAATGTGGCTATGATTTTCATAGATTTTAAGAAATCTTATGACTGAATTGAATGGTAATTTGTGTTAGACAAGCTTAAGGCCTTTGTCTTTCCTCTTAAATTTGGTAAATTAATTGACATCTTGTTTTAATACTCTTCCACTATTGTTGATATTAATAGGGAACTATCTGAACTGATTATTCTACAAAGGTCCATTAGGAAAGAATGTCCTATTGCACCTGCCTTGTTTATGATTATCGTTGATGCCTTGCATTATATTCTCACACTTTATCTCATCTCCCCCCCTCTAAAATAGGATTTAGCTTCCAAACATAGAGAAACTTTCAATTGCTCAATTTTGTAATGATACAACTTTGCTTATTGGTCTTTCTAAAAAGAAATTTGATAACATTGTTAAGAGACTTCACCTTTTATGTGACACTTTAGGATCTAAAATTGCTCCTCATAAGTCTACTATGATTGGATGTTCTAATGATCCTCTTCATTCATTGATCTCTCAGGACTGGGGTGGTATAATTCATATAAGATTGTAAGATATATGGGTATACCTATTTCTATATCCCTTTTTATTAATAACACGTGGGAATGGCTCTTTAAGAAAACATAAAGAAAATGTGAAAAATAGTAGGTCCCCATGTATTTTTATTACCTGGGAGAGTGGAGTTGGTGTAAAAGGTTCTTGCCTCCTATGTCATTTATCATTATTCAGCTCGACTTTGCAATAATGTGTATTTTGACAAGCTTAAAAGGATATTAAAGGAGTTCCTATGGTTATATGAGAAAGGTAATGCAAAGAGACACTATGTCTTATGGGCTTTGTATTTCTTTCCAAAATTTCAAGGCAGTTTAGGTTTAAAAGACTTAAAAGAAAAAGGTATGGCATTGGCTTCAAAATAGATTTTTAAGGCCATCCATGGTGATGAACCATGGGAAGTGTTGCTAATAATTTTTTTTTCTCAAGTTTGAGCCAAAGAAAGAAAAACCATTGTCTTGTATTAATATCCAAGACTTCTCTTTGGTCAGTTTGAGGTTAGGACCCATGGCTCTATGGTACTTGTATCCTTATGTTAAGTATGGGATTTGGTAAGAAATATTGTATAAATGGGGCAACTGTTGTCATTTCTCTTGCTTATACTATGACTTCCTAATCCATTTGACGGGGTTTTAAGTTAATCATAAGCCCTTGGCTCTATCTAAATGATGCTTTGCAAAAATTTGGAATGTAGTGTGTATCAGAACCTTTCATGATATTTTGGTGGATGGTAAATTGGGGACATGTGAACATTTTGTAGAAGTTGAGAAATCCAACTTCACAGAACCCGAAGAACACCTGCATGCAAGAAACCGGTTGCAATGGAGAAGCTGGAAGAGGGAAAGAGAAAAACTTAGAAGTTACTCAGAAAGTGAGAGTGAAATTATAATATGAATTAATTAAAAAAGAACTACAAAGTTCAACCTATAAAGGTGAACGAAACCCTAAAACAAGAAAAGCTAGGTTGCACATTAATAATTAATATAAATATTAATTATAATGCACCTAAGAGAAAGCTTAAGTAAACTAGAGTAATAAACAAATTAATTAATTAAATCAAAGTGATCTAATTAATAAGTGTAAACAAATAATTACTCGAACACCCCCCTTAAGCAAAGCTTAGAAGGTAATCTAACCTAGAACAACTATGAAAGCAGGAAAAAGGGTCTCGGCAACAAGGCCTGATCAGGTACCCAAGCACAACCAAATCTATGTAAAGCGGAGAAATAGAGAAAACCACATGGGAAAAACCCTACTCCAAGAAGAGATAGAAAAAAATGCAGAGAAGAATGGCTCAAGAGACTCTCTCAAAACCATAAGTACAATCAAACCCCCCATGAGAGAGGGATGAGACACCAAAGCCCCCCAGAATGATGGAACCCCTGTAGGAATGATCAAACCAATGGAACTCCAATGTGGAAGAAATAGAGGCACGGAGCAACAAGGAAACCCTTGAATGAGAGGTGAAACTTGAAGGCCTAGCTGGTGCTCAAAGGATAATGAATGAGACTCCTGGAATGGAATCCCCAATGAAGGTGGGCCAATAGATGGGCTGAATCTGTTAGCTGGGAGGAGATGAATGTCCTCGGATATGCCCTCAACAACTGGAGTGGAAGGCTCGATGCAGGGAGTGACCATAACAGGGACTGCTGAAGAAGAATCATGCTGAACAAATGCAGGTGCAATAGGAGGAGGAGGTGGTGAAGCCACAACATTGATCTCAGGAGCAACACAAAAGTTCAGGTGACCCAACTTCTTCTCACTAGGCACTTGTGAAGTAGGAGAGATATTCTCCGACACTGGAGATGGTGGACCAAAATGGGAGAAGGAGTACAGGCGGGTGGCATGATCAACTGTCCCTGTAGAAATAATGTGGCCAATCACACTATCTCTGATGTGTATAAAATCTGCAGTGAACTCAACTGTCTTCTCTGTCCCACTGTGAGTAATCTGATAAATGGAGAGAAGGTTTGATGACAAGGATGAAACACATAGTACATCATGGAATGCACCACCATCAATGTTAATAGAACCCTGTCCATACACAAGCATAATAGTGTCATTCCCCATCAAGATGTGTGGGGTAGGAGAGGCCGCAAAAGAGTAGAAGGAACTCTGAGAAGATGCCATATGATGTGAAGTACCAAAATCCAGTAGCCACCTAGAAGAGGGAGCTATAGCAAATGCACATAAGGCATGGCCCTTTCCATTGTCTGACTCATCTGCCTGAGAAGATGATGAAGAAGACCAGCGAGAAAGGAATATCAATCTTGATGTTATGAAGAAGAGTTGTCAAATCAACAATTTGTTGGGCATATCCATCTACCTTCTTCTGAAAGAAATGAGACTCATCATGATTGAACTTATTGCAATAAGTACACTTAGGTTTGTCAGTCTTTGATTTCCCCTTAGGTGAAGGAGGTGGGCTAGAGGAATGCTGAGAAGGGGAATCCTTCCAATACAATGTGGTTGATGATACTTGTTTCTGCTCCAGCTTCCATAAAGATGGGTGAAAAACCAAGTCATGGCTCATAGAGCTGGAACCATCATTCAACTGTTGAAGCTTTGACTGCTCTCAAGTCAACCAATCACAGAAGCCCGCAAAGAAAGGCATATTGTGCCTAGGACCCAAAGCATCCATAGTGGAATAGAAAGTAGAGGAGAAAATTTGGAATTGTCTGCGAAGCTTTGAGAGTATCAGGAAGATACACTCATCATCTGATTTGGTCTTCCCACATCCCTGTAAAAGTGCTCAAAGAGCATTGAACTTCATCAAGAAGTCCTCAATGGTGGAAAAACTGTCAGGAGACAAAGTGGTCAACTCTGCATCAAGTTGAAGTGCCCAGAACTCATTCACTGTGCCAAACAAATCTGAAAACTTGCCCCAAATAGCCTGAGGAGTGGTCAAACCATCCAGGTGAAACAGGAGACTATTGGAGATGTTCAGTCAAATCAAGCCCATGGCTTCATCCATTTTTTTTATGTGTTGAAGAACCTCAAAAGGGTGCTACAGGACAAGTTGGTGCTCATCCAGACATGACCATAAGCCACGTGACATGAGCAGCCTGGTCATGTGTGCTTTCCAGGTGTGATAATTGTGTGGTGTCAGTCGGGCCATAACGGGGTCCGACATTGAGAGAAGAAGAAGACAGAAGCATAAGGGTCTTTTCTAAAGTAAATTATAGAAAGGAAAATGCACCCCCCATAATGTATATAATCCTATCCCCCGTACACCAAAGAAACAACTACAGAAAGCACAAAAAAACTAGAAGAAAACCTGGACACCATATGCAGAGATGGAGGAAATTGAAGCCTCTACTTCAACTCCAAAAAGAAGAGCTCAAACGGCCAAATCAGAAAATGAGACCAGCATCATCGCGTCTGGCTCGGAAGAAACTTTCTGGTGATATTTCATTTTTTGAAAAACAAACACCATATGCACAAGATACGACCAAAAAGCCAACAACACCTCCAAAGAAAGAGCTCTTTAGAAAAATTTAGAGACGAGAAATAATTTGAAGGTCAAACGATCATCGTAGCACCCGACAAAAAAATTGACGGTCGTATGGCCGTCAAAAGACTGTCCACTGGAAAAAAAGTACTGGTCGTCAGAAAAATTAAAAAATGGCCAGAAAATTGTAAAAACCCCCAAAAAATTCTCGCCGGCAAGTGATGTCACTTGTGGCTTCTGGGCGGTGGCGGACAGGTGGCTCTGGTCGGTGGAGGTGGCAGCTGGGTGGCTCCCAGGCGGTGCAGCACTGACGGTGGCTATCGGTGGTCTGTGGGCGACGTGTCGGTGGGGGCCGGGGTGGCACGATAGTGTCGCTATGGGCTACGTTTGGCTGTGCCCCAAAAACCCTAATTAAAGTAGTTTTTTTAAATAAAAAAAAAAAATTCTCGATTTGTGTGTCATACAGCCTAAGAGGGATAAAATTTTCCCAAAGGTCATTATGGCCAAAATATACAAACTTTATATGAATTTTTACTCTCCTGGGCCTTCTGAGCGGGATGGTGGTGTTCATTTTTGCTCAAAGTGCTCCAGAAAAAGAGCGCTTCCTCCATATTGAAGAAAAACCCCCTGAGAAGTTGTGGTTTTTGTCTTTGAATCATGGCTTCAAGACCTCTAGACCAGGAAACAGCAGGGAAGCTTTGATACCATGTAGAAGTTGAGAAATCCAACTTCACAGAACCCGAAGAACACCTGCATGCAAGAAACCTGTTGCAATGGAGAAGCTGGAAGAGGGAAAGAGAAAAACTCAGAAGTTGCTCAGAAAGTGAGAGCAAAATTATAATCTAAATTAATTAAAAAAGAACTACAAAGTTCAACTTATAAAGGTGAATGAAACCTTAAAAAAAGAAAAGCTAGGTTGCACATTAATTATAATGCACCTAAGAGAAAGCTTAAGTAAACTAGAGTAATAAACAACTTAATTAATTAAATCAAAGTGATCTAATTAACAAGTGTAAACAGATAATTACTCTAACACATTTGAGGTCTAAATATAATATTTCTTCTTCTCATAAAGATAATTTCACCATAATTTCCTAAACCTTGAGAGATAGTATACTAGGGAAATTAATCACTGATTTAGATTTGATTGACCAATGTTGATGGATCGATTGCACAAAACTTTTAGATGTTTTAGCCAACAAAATTTATGACATTTTGGTTGGCTTAGGGGATATATATTATTTGGTTAAACAATGCTTGTAAATTAAATTGGTCGGATTCCAAATGGATCAAAATCTCTATTCACCTTTGGTTTAAGCCTCTTGATCCTAAGAAAACTTATTTTTGTTGGCTTCTCCTTTTGAAAAAACCTTCTATTGAGGATGTTTCAGAGTGCTATATACTATCATCCAAAAACTGTGATTATTGCAACACAACTAAAATCTTTCATCATCTATTTTTTCATTGTCAATTTGCTAATGCTTTACAATTTCTGCCCAAATGAAAGAATCCATTCAAATTTAATGTCTCTATTAAAGGATCACGACTCCCTTTATGTTATAAGGATAACTTCAACTCTTTCCAAATTTTGAAATAAGGAAATTGACCCAAGCAAACAATGGGATTCTCTTATGGTGGTATGGAAGAAGATGTTTTATTTGATTGGAGAAAAAAAGACCGATGAGGCTCAATTGCAGTCTAAGCTGGATTCTATTGAAAGGATGTTACAAGCCAATAGAAATGATAGAGAATTGAAGGAAGAATTGTGCACCACAAAAATGAATCTTAGGAGGTTGCAAAATCATAAATTTAAAGGGAAAAGGGTCAGAGATAAAATGAAATGGCTTAAGGAAGGAGATAAAGGCACTAAATATTTCTTTAATTTGATCAAAGCCAAACAAAAAAGAGAATTTATTGATGAAATACAATGCGATGAGGGTCTAACCAAAGATGTGGATGAAATAAAAAATGCATTCTATAAATTCTACAAGAATTTGTTTTCTATTGAACATGGGACTAGAAATCAGGAGGCTTTAGATAAATGCCTAAAGTTAATCCCTGAAAATATCTCTAAATATGATGTTAAAGATCTTCAAAAAAATATAACTATTGATGAAATAAAAGACTCTATTAGATCCCTGGCTATTGGAAAATCATTGGGGCTTGATGGATTGCCCGTTAAGTTATACAAACAGAACATTGAATGGATTAGTTCATAATTTCTTGAACTATATAATGATACATTTGATCAAGGATATATTGAAGAAAAAAATAATGGAGGGGTGATTAAATTGATTCCTAAAAATGGGGACAAGACACAAGTTAGGAATTGGAGGATGATTACTCTTCTCAACTTGTCCTACAAAATTATTTCCAATATCCCTGCTAGAAGAATATCTGGACTTTTTAATCATATTATCTTTGTTACTCAAACTGGATTCATCAATGGAAGATATATTCTTGAGAACCTTATCACAAGTTGGGAGGCTTTACAATGGGCTAAAGAAGATGGACAAAACTATGTTATGATCTTGTTTGACTTTGAAAAGACCTATGATAGGATTGAATGACCATTTTTACTTGTCATGCTCAATGCTTTTGGCTTCCCACCATACTTCTGTAAATGGATTTCTATTCTCTTCAAGGGTTCCTTCATAGTTATTGATGTCAATGGGGACATCTTTGAACCCATTCCCCTACAATACTCTATTAGATAAGAATACCCTATTGCTCCTGCCTTATTTTTTATTCTTGTTGATGCTCTATTATACATCCTCAAATCCTTTGCCCTTGGTCCTCCAGTTAAGGGGATCACTCTTTATAATCATGATGAATTAATCAATGCTCAATTTGTTGACGACACAACATTATTTGTAGAAATCTCAAAATATAATTCTGATAATATCTTAGACAAATTACAATTCTTTTGTCTTTCCTCTACTGCCAAGGTTGCCCCCATAAATCCACAGTCCTTGGGTTCTTTGAAGATGCTCCACATTGGATTGGCCGTAGGGGATGGATGTGGGCTGGTCCCAACACTATTGTAAGATATCTTGGTATTCCTTTTGCAATGACTCCTTCTAAAGATATGTGGGCATGAGTCTATTCAAGGTTGAAAAGAAACATCTTAAGTGGAAGACACACTTGTTATCCTTAGCTGGTAGAGTTCAAGTGGTTCAGAAAGTCTTGGCCTCTCATACTATATACTATTCTTTCTCGTGGTTATTTTCAAATTACCAAATCAATAAATTGGATAGGATCATGAGATATTTTCTTTGGTCTGATGTCTTGGGTTCCAAGAAGAGATACTCTATTAAATGGTAATGGTTTGCATGCCCAAAAGGATGGGAGGCCTAGGCTTGAGAGATCTTAAAACACATGGGATTGCTCTTGCATCTAAGTGGATCTTCAAGGCTCTGCATAAAAAATGAGCCATGGAAAGTCCCCATTAGAAACAATAATATGAGACCCTCTATAAAAAAAAGGGGGGAGAATTTGGAAATATCTTCCTCTGTGTGACATTATTATGGGAGATTTTGATATGAAATTTTTTGTCTCTAGTATTTTTTCCTCTCTATGGAAGGCATGGACCCAATTGAGAGGATTATTGTGTTCCAAAGGTGTTGTGGGAGGACATCCTTCATTCTTTGTGGTGGATAGATCTTTGTGGCGGGAAATTTAATTAAATAATAAACCACTTGCACTTACCCAAAGCCACTCCGCTAAGCAGTGGAATGCCCATGGTATATCCCTTATAAAGGATGTGTTGATTAAGAACAGACTAGGGACTTCAGAAGAAATTAAAAACAAAATTAGTATCCTCCCTTCTCAAAAAAGACACATAATTTGATTGTTAAGGCTACATGCAACTAATTTCTAGGTAAAATGTATTTTAGTGAGGATTCTTAAATCAATTGAAATGACAAGATGGTTCCTTGTTAATGAATATTTCTACCAGACAAATATATAGTATGCTTGGAGATGATTCCCATATTTTAAAGTGGATAAATCAGTCTTGGACCTTAGAATGGTTGGACTCCAAGTGACATTTTATTCAAGACTTTATGTGGCACCAACCTATTGAGACAAAAAAATCCTATTGTTGGTGGCTTTTGTTGCTTAAGAAGTTGATTGTGGGTCTTATTTTGTCTTTTGTAGGTATTTTGTTCTATTTGTCTTGTCCCCGAAACTGTTGAACACATTTTCTTTGAGTGCAAGTTTGCCTGCATGGTGTGGTCATTATTTTTTGTGTCTCCCATTATCTAAAATTCTCATCCCGGTCTTTCTTGGATTGAGGTCTTGGTTGGTTTTGTTGATATTTTTTATGTGAAGTTAAATAAGTTTTGGTCTATTTTTTCAGCTGAGATCTTATGGTTCTTATTGAAACAAAGAAATGAAGAAGTTTTTCAAGCTAAGAAGAGGGAACTTACTGGGTTTAGAAATAAACTCGCCCATCACTTTATTATGACATAGGTGTCTTTTGTCCTTGAGATCCCAAAAAGTGGGTTTATGATCCTCATTCGAGAAGGGGCTCTTATTATCTACAAGTATGCAATATGATACACACACTACTTCAACACTTATAGGGACATGTTGTCTCAGAAAGAACTGGAGATCTTAAAATATTTCTCCAAAGACAATTACATTAACATTCAACAAGCCAATGCAAAAAACAAAGAAGCCATTATACCATATGCACCAAGCTAGGAAGCTGCTACAAAGATTCCCCAGGCAATTGATCCTTCACTAGGAACATTTGATACTGATCAGGGTGAATGTAGCAACAACACCATTGGGTAATGGGATTTTTGATGACCTTATTAGTCTATGTTCTAATTATACTACTGCTCTGAGACTTTTGTTATCCTATTATTTTGATGTGTATGGAAATGTAACTTGATGTAATATGTTATAGGTTCAGTTGTTAGTACAGACACGTATACTATACATTTAGTTTCTATTTGAAGATATTTTCAGATTACTAATATAGCTTTCACAATGTAGTACTACTTTTTAATCTATCTTTAATATAAAAATACTTTACAATTTCTTGTGTTTATTTTCTTATTTTTTGGCAAGATGACAAAGTTTTCTCTTGGTATGATATGTTCGTTGTTTATGTTGACAATTTTGATGTTGTCCTTAATAGATTTTTGTTTGTTCTTACTAATGAAATCCTTTTATTTTTATGGAAGATGGGGAATAAAGAGTTTTTTCAATCCAAGAGGACACTCCTTACTAAGTTTAAATAAGAACTCACATTCTTTACTATTATGTTGTAGGTCTCTGCTACAATGAAGATACCTAAAATAGTATTTATGTTGCTTCTCCAAGAAGGTGTAATGCTCATATACAAGATAAATATATAGTCTACCCACTTCTTTTTTCACGAAAAACATAACTTGAATAACGAGGAATTGGAATTACTTAACAAGTATATGGTTGAGAAACAAATTACCAAGGACGATGTAGAAATTATAAATAGAGACTTGTTCATAAATATAAGACCAAAGGGGAAATTATAATAGTTTTAGAGATAGTGCTCTCATGGCACATTTGGGTGTGATCAAGCATAATGTAGTAATAGTGTGATTGGGTCATGTGATTGATGACCTTGCTCTATCTCCTCTTTTTTGGTTTCTAGCATGAAATACTGTCACTTGTGTAATATTTTTATTATTCTATATACTTGGTGATTCATACTAATATTAGTCTGTGGCATAGACTCCTCATATTGCAAACACTATTTTGTACACTATCTTCAATATGAAAAAATAAAAATTACAATTTAAATATAATTTTCTAATATACACTTAGATAATAAACATAAAGAAATACTAAATATAATACATTTTAACATTTTAATTGTATATTGTTAACAATATAAATTATATATATAGAATACAAATAAATATTAAACATAATATATAAAAAATATTATAATTAACAATATACAAACTATAATAAATAATAATAAATTGAATTTACTAATCCTATATAATATTCAAGCATTAAAAACACAAAAAATCTTCGTGTTCACATATACTTGGAATGGATACAACAATAAAAATAAAATTAAAAATAAAATGAAGGTCATTTAACAATGATTTCTTACTTTGAATAATTTGATAAAAATGCTTATTTTAAGGGTTTGACCTACATTACATATCTTCAATATTTTCATAAAACATATTTGAATTTTATGGCTTCTGTGTTTATGGGTGCTAGGGCTTCGGCCATCCAGGAGGCACCACCGACTATAAATGACAGGGCTAGTTTGCAGGGTCTCCAAGTGGCGTTGGCGGCTAGAACATGCAAGGAGGACAGGGATAGCATAAGGGCTCATGATCCGAGCTCTGAACATGGTGAATCTCGGCTGGGGGTAGCCCACAGGGAGAAGTGGGCGCGTGTGCTAGAGGGTTCCAAAGCAAATGCAGGGCCGGAGACCCCTAAAAATGATGGGATGGGGGTGCTTTCCAATGAGAAAGTTTGCAATGGGAGCGGCAGCCGGGGTTTTGGGAAAAATAAATCGGCGAGAGATAGGGACTGGACGGGGATCCAATGCTAGGATCAGGTCTGGGCTCATAGGAAAGACCAAGGGCCTCACATAGAGAGTGGAGACGGTGCAAAGTGTCCCATATCCCCAAAAACCAAGCATGTGGTTGTCAAGCCGAGCTCCGAGGTGGAGGAGATAGCCCACAATGTCTCAATTTTCTCCAATATGGGGATGATAGGACACTTCCATGGGCACTGGCCAAGCTTACTTGATCTACACTTGGATTTCGGACAACTGGGAGCCCGTAATCGAGGGGGATATTCAAATCTATCCAACAACAAAGGGATTCTTTATTGCTATCTTTGAAAATCCCCAAGACAGAAATAAGGTTCTATGTGAACATTTCTGGGTTTGGGAGGAGAAGTTTTCACTAAGTTTAAAACCATGGCACCTTGCCTTTCATCCAGCAACTGAGACCTTCAATACGATGCCTTTGTGGGTAAGGCTTCCTAATCTTCCCCTACACCTTTGGTTTGAATCGTTGTTGGAAGAGGTTGGGAATTCATTAGGTGATTTTTTAATGGTTGATTTGGAGTCTTCCAATCTACTTCACTCTACCTTTGCTCAAATCTTGGTAGAAATTGATGTCTCTATCGGCCTCCCAGAGGCAATTTCGATTAAAACTTCCAAAGGATTTTGGACACAATCTTTGGACTATGAGAATGTTCCCTTTAGATGCAGATGATGCTTCCAAATTGGGCATTTGGTTGCACATTGCAATAGGGATAAGAGATCCAAGGTGACATCGTGGTGGAAAGATGTCGTTGAACAACACTACACAGTAGAGAAGAAAGGGGAAGAACATAGGAGCTTCGCATAGGGCGCTGCCATGGCAAATACTCAGATGCCCCTAGAGATAGCTCATGTGGAGATCCCATTGAAGGTAAGCAATGAGAAACCTATACCAATTGGTCATTCATTGGTCACTTCTCATGATCATGGGGTAGGGACTGGCACACCAGCAAGCATAAAAAAAATACGACCGGTGGTGAATAAGGGTTCAGGTCCGGAGGCTAGAGTAAGTATGAATTGGGCAGAGAGACTTAGTGAAAAGGGGAGTGGGAGAACCCCAATGGTCACATCCTTAGAGGGGCTGAAAGAGGATATTGCTGTTGAGGATGGATGGTTTACGGTGAAAGGGAAAAAAGATAGGAAACATAAGAACTTTGATATGGTTCTTTGCTCCCATTCAAAAGGAGTGGTTGAAAGTAAATCATAACTTGTAGGGTACAAATATTTTTGTTTTTCAGTCCTTTATGATGTTTTATTGGAATCTTGGGGAGGTGATACCCCTACTTGTTATCACCCTTGTATCGGGCCAAGCTTTGCCTATTTGACTCAATAAATCACAACACCTATTACCGATAAAAAAAAAACATTTTCATAAAACATTTTTTTAAAAGACTTCCTAAATACATATGTCACCCTATTGTATTAACTATAATATAATAAATGAATTGAAAGATTTTAATGACGTTCATGAGTGATGCAAGGAGGGTAGGAAGACCAGGGCCCAAGGCACTCCCAACTATCCAAACCCACTTGCAGAACAACTCAGAAGCAACAACACATAAAGGGAGAGAAGAAACAACAAAGCATATATATTACTTCATCAAACTTATTACATGTCGGGCAGTAAGGCCTTCCTGGTTTTGGCCATATACATTCAGATGTTTATAGAATAATCTTGATACATGCGAGGTCACATACCTGCCATCCAGATCTGCCAACCCTAATCTTCTATCTCCAAAAACTGAACCAAACCTAAGAGCAACAAACCAAATATATACAAGAGTCCACCAAAGAGGTCGGCACTTAGATCCTAAAGATCCAAAATAGGAAATAGCAAAGACCCAGATTTAGGTCGACACACATCCCAATGAGAGATCTCACATTAATTATGCTACAGAAATTAAATGCAGAAGTTGACCAGAAGATCCAACTTCCAAAACACAACTCAGTAAGGAATCCAACCGAGCACTAGAAATAACTCAGTGAAAAGTCAACCGAGCATAGAGACAACTTGGTGAAAACCCATCAAGATCCGTTAGTAAAGCAAGCCACCGAGTAGTCAAAACAAGCACCAAGACCCATTGGTAAAGCAAGACATAAACAAGTAACCGAGCCCGAGCAGAGAACAAGCAAGTCTTCAACCGAGTGAACAAAAGCAGTTACCGAGCAATCTCCAACAAGCTACGGAACCAAAACAAATATATTTTTGGTTGATACAAGATTGCCAAGAACCCAAGATGCTCCTGCATCAATGAGACTAAACAACTAAGGAAAACATCCTTGATTTATCTTCATGCTTTTTTCCATGTGGACCTGCCACCATTGATTCTGACAAGGAAGTTGTGTCTACTTGATCTTTTCTTCCTCAAACAAGTGTCACGTAATGGCGTGCACTTGTCGTTATAGTAAATAGTAATATAAATAGCAATCTAATATGAACAAGTTGTAGAAGAGAGCATAATAAAATAAAAATGTATTAAAATTTCTAGTTGATTAATGAGTATTGCTTCTCTCAAAGTGATTAAAAGTATTATGTTGGTCTCAAAAATTATTGTTTCTTCCTTACATTCAATATAATTTGATTCTTGATAGACTTATTGAGAAGAATATTTTTTAATAAAATACCAAAGAATTATATATTTTAATAAGTATAATATAATACAAAATATTTAAAAGTACTTATATATTTATATATTTAAATGTTTTTAAAATTTAATCACCTCTAATAAAATGTAATAAAATTGATGTAACTTTTTATTGATGTAATATTTTTTTTAATATATATAAAAAATTCCATTTATAGCAAATCAAAATTTTTTTCCTTCGATTGAGTATAATGTAATAACAATATTTACAACTCTTAGTTTGTAGTAACCCAAAGGTTATACCACCACAAAAGCTACAAATGATAACGTGAGATATAATTTATGAGACCATGACATATATGAATAAAACAATGAGGAACAACTATAATAGTACAAAAAAGATCTAGATTGTTTAAACTTCTTTATTCGTGAGATCAACCTAGCTTGTCCAGCCTTTGTTTTCCTCCATCCATTTTGAGATCTTATCATTCTTAATGTATATGTTGTAATGATGGGCTGGAAAAGGAACTCCTGGTCTCTATGGGGGAATAACAACCAGTGGGGAAACTACTACAGGAGGAGAAACAACAACTTCGATGTAGGACGGGAAACATTTGAAGGAGGACGGGCAACAATTGATGGAGCTCTATCATTACCTGTTACAACCATGTCTTTTTCCATGTTCTCTAGTATTTATTTCAGCTTTAACTTCATCTGATTGAGGGTATGATCAAAGGCTAAGGTCCTGGATTGATTCTTATCCACTCTATACCCATAGGACACCTCTCTCTTCAACATCTAAGTAGATCCATCATTTAAGAGGTCTACAAACTTGTTTTCATCTATCTTTCAAATTACTGTGACCTGCAAAGAGACATCATGGTATACGAGTCTTCACAAAGACTCAATAAGGAACCTTGCTTTATTTTGAAATATATCTTTATTACGTAACTTCCATATGACCCATAACGCCTCAAAAAAAGAATAGACCAACCAATATTTCAGCTCTTATTGAAACCTAAGAGTGATCCAAAGATGTTATGCATGATATTACACCTATGATGAAAGATAATGCCAAAAATACCCCATACCTCTCTAGCAAAAAAATAATCAAAGAATATATGTAGTATAGTTTTAGGTCCTTTGTAGTCGGAGCATATATTAATCTCACCATTGGGTTGTTGACAGGTAATTTGTGAATAAAGAAGAGCCAAAGTCCAAACAAAGTTTTTTTTGGTTGGACAAGTCTATGCCAAAGGTTGGAAAGGTGTTTGCTCCAGTAATTAGGTTCCAAGTTCAGCTTCCAGCAAGCATTTAGGTGGTTAAAGATATCATGAGAATTAGTAAGAAGTTTATAGATGGCCTTAGCTTTGGTGTTAGGGAATTTGGTTCCATCTTTCCACATAAGGAGGGAGAGCATGTCCTCGATCACCTCACAGTCTCTAGGTATATTAAACTTACTGCAAGCCTCCCTCATTACAGTATATGTTCACCATTTTGTATTAGGGATATTAAACTTCTGTTACAAAGCCTGCCAATTGATCAACTTTCCCTCTTGTATGATGTTTGAAAACTATCTAATTCCTTTAATTGCTAATTTCCTTATCGAACAACCTTGTAATAGAGCCAAGGGTTTGTCTCCTTTCTTTAGGTTCCATCAAATGGTTTTTTCACTGCATAGCTTATTATTCTCATCAACGATAATGTTATTTCTGATTAGTGTCCTCATACTGTCCCAAGATTTCCAGATGGCTTTAAAGACATTAGAGCCAACAACTTTTATATGGAAGTTTCCTGAAAGCAGGTCATTTATGTGTAGCCCCTTCCAAGAAGGAGAGTAAGTAGGAACAACTCTAGCAATGTTGTTTCTTACTAATATTTTCCAGGGTTCATTACCGAGTGAAGCTTTAGCAATCCACTTCACAACTAGTGTGAGGCCTCGAGTTCTTAGGTCCTTCAACCCAAGCCCTCCAACTTCTTTATCCATTGTACACCAACTCCATTTGATTGGGTGTCTTTTTTATTTACTCTCTCATTTGACCATAAGAAGTCTCTTACAATTCTTTGGATATGGTTGAATTGTGCTTGATTGAACATCCAGGTTGATGAATAATATATATTGTAGGATGATAATTGTTTTTAGAAAAATTGTACTCTACCTGCAAGAGAGAGGTAGTTTGAATTTCACTTGGCTAAATTTTTCTCAATCTTATCTTTTATCCATGTCCACATGTCCTTCAGATTGGGGAAAATAGAGAAGGGGATCCCCAAATATTTGACCTAGTGATTAGGGTCTCCCCCAACTGAAGCCAAAACTATTTCTCCAACTAGGTGGCAGGTCATCCCAACCTAAAATAATAGATTTAGAAAAGATATTGTACTGAATGATACTTGACAGAAGATATCCAATTTGTTCATTAAATTACCAAAATTATCTTATTTAAAATCAATTAGTATCGTTGTATCATCAAAACACTGAATGTTTGATAGTTCCTCCCCATTTGGTAGGAGAATTCCCTTGACTTTAGGTGATATAGAATTGTCTTTGAGAAGATAAAACAAAGCATCAACTCCAATAACAAATAAGGATGGGGCTGATGGACATCCTTCCCTGATTTATCTTGTGAGTTTAAATGAGGGGGATATTACTCCATTAATTTCCACTGATGCTCTAGCCCCATTCAGGAGAGTTAGAACCATTTTTTGAAATAAGAAGGAAACCCCAAAGCTTCAAGCACCATAATTATGAAGTGTCACTCAATCTTGTCATATGATTTTTCATAGTTTAGAAGAATCATGCAACTATTTTGACTTGATATTTTAGCCCAATCCATGTCTTCCCAACATGTTATTAGATTTTCCAAGATATACCTACCCTTTACAAACCCTTTTTGGGTGGGGTTGATGATGTGGGAGAGGATGTTCTCCAGCCTAAGGGCTAGAATATTAGCCAAGATTTCATATGATACATTTAATAGTGTAATTGGCCTCCCATTTTTTTATTAGAGCCCTATCACCCTCCTTTGGTATTAATTTAATCAATCCAACATTAATGTCAGATCCAAGTGTTTTATACCCAATGGCTTCATTACACACTTGTAGTAGCTCATTTCCAATCCACTCAATGTTGTTTTTGTAGAACTCCACAGGTATCCCATCCAAGCTAGGGGCCTTATCATTTCTTAGTACTTGGATGACCCTATTGATCTCTTCAATAGTAATCAATGAATCCAAAAGAATAGCTACAATAGATGTTGCCTTTGAAGGGATAATGTCTTTGAGTTTTGCTCTTGCGGTGGTCATATTGACACCATCCCCTTAAGAGGCAAATATATTACTATAGTATGATGCAAACACCTTAACTATTTCCTCTTGTTTGTCGATCATATTACCATCCCCCCCAAAGAGTATCAATCCTATCTCTGGCCTCCTTGGATTTTAGGAGTTGAAAAAATATTTAGAGCCTCTATCGCCATGACTAACCTAGTTAATCCTGGCCCTATTTTTGGCCCCATGAACCTTAATATTTTACAATATCCTAAGTCCATCTCTGGCATGTGAAGCAGAATCAATGACTTCCACACAGTGAGGGTTATTTTGCAAGGTATTTTCTGTAATAAAAAGTTCTTCTTGTAGTTCATATTCAAGTCTCCTGTTGTCCTTTGATTTCTTTTTCCCCACTACTTGAAAGAGAGCCTTCCAACTTGCCACATTTTGAGACCATCTTGCTATAACACCTTCATGTTTAATTACTACCAGATTATACCATCTAATAATATTAATAGCAGTAGACACATATTCATCCTTTAATAATCTTGAGTTTAGGGCTAAACCTTTTGTTTTCCCACTTTTAACTTTTGTTTTTCCCAACTGGAAAATTTCACAACTAATGGGGTGATGGTCAGATAAAGTAAATTGGGTGACATTAATGGCAACTCCATCTCCATGTTTTTTTAAATTGAAAATATCTCTATTGGCATAGAACCTATATAATATGCAAAATATTCTTTTCCTACCTTGTTGAAGTTTGTCCATGCGTGCCATATGCCCTTATTAGATGCCTTACTATCAGCCAGAGGATCAAGTAGTTTATATTTGTTAATCATCCTGTACCAAAAACACTTTTCATTTCCTTTCCACTCAAAGGAACATCCACAAGATTTGTCAATTGTTGATTCTGTCATGTTGAAATCCCCCCAAAAATCTAGGGGATGCTTTCAAGGTTAAACATCCATTTCCACAATGTAATCCTACTAATTTGGTCATTAGGTGCATAGATATTGCAGATTCCAAATTCTTCACCATTGTAATTGAAGATGATCCAGACCACTCTGTGGCAGGGTGAGCAACCCTATTTTGAGATGAATTTGCTCCATTTAGTGCCCACCAAAGTGACTGCCCCCCTTTGCCTTTTGGGTGTGAAGTTTTGAAGCACTTTGTATCTTTCCAAATGCATTTAAGACTGATATCCAAGGAGAACAATGTCTTTAACCTCTTGCAACATAAGAATATCTAAGCCTTTGTTGTTCATTAGGTATCTTTTAATAATTTATTTTCTGTTAGGGGATTCCATTCCCCTGACATTCCATGATGCACACTTAACTTCCATAGATAAAATTAAGCTTCAATTTCCATTGGGGATTTGAAATTCTTATGGTAGATTGGAAGTTGTTGGCTAGGTTGCTTAGCTTTTTTTATTACTGCTAGAGGGGCCCAGAGGTCTCCCTCTCTTCTTTTTTAAAATCAATTTCAGGGGTTTCACCATTAGCGTTTGGAGTTTCCTCATTCTTTTCAACTTTTTGGTTCTAGCTCTCCTTTTATCCTTTTGAGCATTAAACACATACTTTATTATCATCATGTGAACGTTTGATATGACTAATTTCCACATCCTTGATCTCACCTTCCTCCGACTTCTCACTAACAAGGATCTCACGAGGGGTAGTTTATACATTTTAATTAAATAAAATAATCAAATGTTTTAATAAATATAATAATAATAATTAAAAAACTAATTGTATAATTAAAGGTGAATAAATACTTTTTTGAATGATGTATATATTATTAAGTAAAATAGCAACTAATTTTATAGAAGAAATACATTAAATTTAAGCAAAGTTTTAAAATTTACATATAAATATCTATTAAAAGACATTTAGATATATCAAATTGGTTTGTCTGTTTATCTTAAATAATTTATTTTCAACATAATATTCCCCATGCATTCATACATACTAAACAAATATAAATATAAATATTTATATTGATTATATGATTGTATAAATATAATCAATGCCATGTGTGCACCCCGAAAATCTTGCTGAAAAAATGAAACATGGAGGAAGCCTCCAAAAAAGACTCCTATAACACCAAACCAATTCAACCAATCAACCAATCATATTTGAGATAAGTAGTTTGTATAATATATGAAATTAATAGATAAATATCATAACTTTAGAAATATTCCAATTACGGAAAAATAGTTATGCAAAACAATTCACTAATTGGTCAATTGTGCACAAGTGAATGCAATATACTAGCCTATGACAAGTACAATAACTTGTGCATGTTCTTAACCTTCCAACCCTTTACATACTAAGTGCGAATAAATTGTACATTCCATGGTGAAATGTCATTTTAGTCAATAGGCTATTTGTGGGAGCTTTGCTCCTTAAGTTGTCAACCCCTCTAACTGTCTTTTTTTTTTCCAGTAAAATGGATTTGAAGAGAATTGTAAATAGTTATAAATTTTTTATTATAATCAATGAATTATATGGTTAATCGAATAAATGCGATATTTTATATTTAAACATTGTTAGAAGATATTTCTTGTTGAGTGTAATTAATATATTAAATTATAGAAAACATCTATAATATTTTGGTAACTTTCCATGTGATTTGATTGCATGAGCTTTTTCCGTGATTTTTGTGATTAAAAGTTTTGGGGGGTTTTACTTTAGGAATATGAATGTTCAAATTTGCTCAGGGGTACACAACCATTGAGAATGCTAGTCTCTCTTCCGCCAATGTTGTCCTCAAATTCACAGTCTTTTTGCGCTATGATAGTAATTTTACAACTACATCTATAGGCAACATTGAAAACATTTTTCCCTTTTGAATATTTATTCATTGATTTTTCTGTTATAGTTGCTGCTTTGTCTGGATTTTGGGTTGTGTGTATTTGTTTGAATTGGGAATTCATTTGAATCAGTGATACCTTTAAAGAATTATGTAGGCGATGAGTTTTCATGTAAGAGAGGCCTTAGGTTTGAATCACATAAGCGACTCAATTCCTATGACACCTGTTAATCAAAAGCCAAATCATAGGGGATGACCCTATCTATCCACAAGGCGATTTTATCATTATTTTACAAGTTTGTTAAGATTTTTTTAGCATAGAGGTAAATTATTTCAAAAGAATTTTTATAAATGTTGTTACAACAAAAAAGTGGAGAAAAATGCATTCTTATAGAGAGGTTTTAGGTTTAAGTCACACCTCGGCTCATATTAGCCCAAATCCATGGTGGATGACCCTATCCATGCATCTCCTGGCCAAATAAACTTTGATTCCATCTATTTACTGTGTAGATGTATTTGTTTAGTTAATTTAAGACATGTTTAGAGTATAAGTTTTTATAAGTTTTTGGTCTCAGATTTGACAAATGTGCAGGCCATAAGGCAATTTTGCCATTAGAGTTTATTTGTTGGGAATAATTTTGTCACAAATTTTTTTAGCGTAAAAGTAAATCATAAAAGTAAAATTTAAAAGGGCACAATTTTCTATGTGTTTGTATAAAAGGATATTCTCATTAATGTTCTAAGTTATAGAAGAAAAGAACAAATAAATATGTTCATTTAAATTAATTATTCAATCATAGATAGTCATCATCAACAATAACAACTTTAAAGTCACTTGTATAATATTATGAAAAATATAAATCATTAATTCAACAATTACTATTACAAGATTAACTACTAAATCCTTTCCCATAAATAATAATTTTAACTTTAATAAAATAATATAATTTATAAATTATTAGTCGATAGGCTATTTGTGGGAGCTTTGCTTCGTGAAAAATAATTTTCCTCCCTCGCTGCTTTTTTTTTCGCGTAACTTGGATTTGAAGAAAATTGTAAATAGTGATGATTTTTTTATATTATAATCAATGACTTGATATGGTTAATTGAATTAATGAGATATTTTATATTTAAATATTGCTAGAAGATATTTCTTGTTGAGTGTAGTTAACATATTAAACTATAGGAAATATCTATAATATTTTGGTAACTTTCCATGCTATTTGGTTGCATGAGCTTTTTTGTGATTAAAACTTTTGGTGTAATAATGAGTTCCAATGAAATTTTGGTTCCAAATATTATACCTATAAATGTTGCATATTAATGATCTGCTAATCGTATTTATCTTCGTACATTTACCTTCCTTATGTGGACGATTTCTTTCCCTTCATTGTTGACTAACTTTTGGAAATTATCTTGGTGTTTTACAGGGGGCCGGATTAAGCATTTATGTGACCTCTTTTCAATCTGATTTAACAAACTGCACATGTTAATTGTTGGTTAGTGATTTACTGGAGACGTTTCAACCTTGCTCTTCAACGTA
This sequence comes from Thuja plicata, assembly GCA_018584345.1. Taxonomy (NCBI): domain Eukaryota; kingdom Viridiplantae; phylum Streptophyta; class Pinopsida; order Cupressales; family Cupressaceae; genus Thuja; species Thuja plicata. The sequence continues at coordinate 360,696 of MU225333.1, read as the reverse complement.
TTTTTAATTTCTTCTCCAATGAATTTGTTTTATACACCGTTTTATCAAAAAATAATTTATAAACTCTAACTACTATAATTGCATTATATCGATGTATATCTTACAACTTTAAATTTTCACGCCTCACAACATTCATTGTTGTCATAGTTTGCAAAACTAAAATCCAATGTCATTTATTATGTCAAGAATGATTCTATAGTGGTAGCAACACACAAAATGTCATGTTGTAATCATGTACATAGAAACAAAATGAAAGTATACATTGTAAGGTTTCCCAACAATCAAAATGAAATTGTTGGTCCTTTCCTCATCACAATTTGTTCTTCATGTGACAGAGTTTTATAGGTGAAAATCAAATCTCCTATCACTCACTGTTGCATGCGACAAAAGCATACAACTGCTAGTGTTACCATTGTCCTTTTCTAAATTATGCATACATATAAATGACACTTGTACCGAGCAAGATGAGAAATACTCCTTTACAATGAAGAAAAATTTCAGCCAATAATAAATGAGATCGAGCAAAGTAGAGACATTCAATCATCTTGTACCCTACAAAGAGTGTGCTTTATAGAGAGTATATTGACCATTGATCAAATACATGAGCAAAGTAGAGACATTCAATCATCTTGTGCCCTACAAAGAGTGTGCTCTATAGAAAGTATATTGACCATTGATCAAATACATTCAATCATCTCGTGCTCTAGATATTGACCCTCGATCACCCAAGGGAGTTGAGTGACTCACATAAGAAACACTTTTCGACATAATTATCAACATGCTCCTATATATCTGATCGCCATTTTTATTCAAACCCAAGGTTTTGCATTATGGTTCCATTGATGGGACTTTATCCAAAGCTTAAAATCAAGGGAGAATGATATGGAAAAAAAAGACATTAATCCCACAATCTGCGCCGTAAGTTTATCCATGGTGACGCAATTAAAATTAAAATGAAGACTCGCTCTAGTCAACACCCCCCATCCCATTAACGAGACTTATAATAGAAGGACCGCACCAACGTAAACCGGTCTCAAGCACATTAATCCTATTGGTCTGACGTGGAAAATTTGTCCACCTGGACCAGCAAATATGATGGATCTCATGCTGGCTGACTCAGCATCATCCCATTTCATTACTATTTAAACCAGTCGTCTTTTGACGCACAAAAAAATTGTACCTACGGATTTGTAAATCTGACGCCAATATCATATGCCTCTCTTAATCCATTAATCTGTTTAAGCGTCGTCTGCTGAGTTAGAGAAATATGCCATACGAATATTATTATTTTTTGCTTCAGGAAACCGTCGTTTGTTTTCGATTCGATTAACGGTATCCGGAAACAAAATGTTCTTAAGACTTATTTAATTTTTTTGAAGTGTATCTGGCGTTTCTTGCTTTCTCTGCAATTAATCATAATTTCTGTGCAGATCGTCTTCGCATCGCCCTTCGGCAATTCCGCTAATGCGCAGTCTCCTGACAGGTATTTCTTTTCACAGCTCTTTTGCTGGATTTTATTAATCTGAACGGACTGCATGCTATTCGGCATTTTCACAGATCTCTGTTAGATTTTAAATTTAATTGTGTTTGGCTTTGTATTATTATTTTGTAAACCCTGCTTTATTTTATTTTCTTTGGTAGGGGTTTTAAAATGCCGTTCATTGGGCTACTATAGGTTTTGGTGAATTGGGGATCTGAGTGGAATGCTGATGAATTAGACGATCGCATAAGGTTTTATTATCGTTAATTTAGATTGAAAATATGCTACTGACATTTTACATTGAATGGAGTAAGGTGAGGTTCTTAGGGCCAATTTTCGCCGGCATTTGTATTTATGGAATATCTGAATTGGGTTAATGCAGAATACTGTCAGTCTGCTATGGATTGCGTGAGGTTTTTGATGAACTTAAGTTTGTGTGGAATATAATAATTTTGATGAGATGGAGATATTACGCTGTAGCTTATCTATGGTAACCTGTAAGCTTTGTTGTTTTAAATATCCAAATTTTGGAAGCCACCATTTTTTATGGTTGGTAAATTTTTCTCAGGTTGTCCTTTTGATTCGATGCCACTACCAAGGGGTAGGCAGCTCTTCTGGTTAATCAACCCAGGACTTGCACCTTCCCATGTCTGTTGGGTTGACATACCCAGATTTGGATGTGATAGTTTACCTGATTGCACATTCAACATGTGTATAAACATGTAACAAGTCTGCTCATGAAATTCTGTATGATTTGACACGTTTTTGGATGCTACTGTTCTTTATTACTTGACTTGTATTGCCTGTTTCTTAAATTTGTTGTTTGCGTATATATATCCCTGTTTTCTAATTGTGACTTTGTTAGTTTTTTGAATTTTGTTCAGTGTATGTTACCCTAGATTTTTTATTTGCTATCGTGCTACTATACCAGTTGCTTTGTTTTTAGAAAAATAGCTTTATACTTTATTTATTTAGTCATTGAATGATGCACTGTAAATCAAATCTTGACACCACAACATAACAAATAGTATTATTTTGTTTCCTCTTTTCATCCAGGATTTTTGAAGAGGGACTCTAACCACCATTTGAGTTAATGCACAGACAGGATACAGGCAGCAGAGAGGAATTCAGGCCCCTGAACTACCAAAGCTACTTTTTGAAGACACGTAAAAACAGCAATTAATTGCTTTTAGTTGTAGAGGGTGACAGTCAGATAAGCAGAGGTTTGAGAGTATCCTTTTTTTCCCTGTAAAATTTATTGGAGAACTGCAGCACAGCTTGTGCTGCATTCTCCAAAATAGATTTTTACAAAATTCAACGTCTAGGATCAGCAGGCAATTTGCCGCAGAGTGGGGAGTACCCCTCTGCACCAGTTGTTGCTCGGAGGGTCAACTCGTCCTACACAATGATGATAGATAATGATGTTGAGGAAGCGCTTGGACCTTATCAAGATAAGCCCAGGACATTCCCAATCATGCGGAGTAAATCTAGAACACCATGGGTAAGGTTCAATGAATACGCTCTGGTATTTGCTAATAACTTTTATAGTGTATTTTGCATGGTGGCTACAATTGTCAGGAAAACTATGGTAGTTTGAATATGCACAAAAGGCTCAAGACGGAACCTCTTGATCTCCTAGGTTGTCCTTTGTTAAACAAAAGTGACATCTGAATCATAGGCTGTCTATGGTTTTGGCATACATTTTTTAAAATCAAGTGAAACGGTTACTGTCAGTTTGTAGTGGTTAATGTGATCCACCATATCAGTTGAATAGCTCATTCAGGCTTGTGGATTTGGTATCACCTTCAATGTTTTCCATTGTCTACCTTGGATTGAGCTTAATGAACAATTTCAACACTATCTCAGTTTATTCAAACTTTACTTCTCAATTGCAACTGAATGTAGTCCTCAGCTCTCATTGACCTCACATTCGTCATCTGTTTATATTAATATAATTTCTTTCTTTTTTTGTTCACCCTTTCATTTGGATTGATTGATGTTGTACTTTTCTGTGTTGCTATGGCATTTTATACGTGTTAGAGCTTTAGGTTTCAATAGGGGCTTGTCATGTTTTTATATATTTAATATTTATTCTTTGCTTGCTAATGGGCATATAGAAATTTGGACACATGTTCAAAATTCATTATTGTATGACAACTAGACCAGAGGTTTTATCGGTTTAAACTCTAACCTTCCAGTTCCAGCTAGTCAGTATCATGTTTAAGTTTTAACTTGTGTATCTCTTCTTTTTTAAAATGTGTCTAACTAATGTTTTGATTTTCAGATTTTAAGAGTCCTGTTTGGGCTGAACAGGCGGGTTTATTATCTACTTTCCGTGCTTGCGCTTGGAGCTCTCTTCTACATTGGAGTGAATACTTCACCTATTATACTTTTTGTCTTTGGCTTATGCTCACTTAGCCTACTATTTGCACTTTACCTTGCCACCTGGGTGCTTGCAAAGGATGAAGGACCACCTGAGATGAGTCAGGTAAGGCTTTTGTGCTCTAAATCTATAGTAAAAGACACGGTGAAAGTTTTGTCTCTTACTTGTTTATAGCCTCATATTCTGATATCAATTCATTTTCCTTGCTGTTGTGGATCTTTTTGTCCTTGTCCTAATTCAAATGTACAATTTTAAATTCCAACACATCTTAAGTGTAAATATCTCCAAGTTAACAGTTGAATAGACTATCTTCCCGTTTTGAATATTAAGTTGCTTACCTCATAGACTGTGGATATGCCAATTAATTATCCAAAATTGCACTGTTTACATTCTCAGATTATTCAAAATTGCACTGTTTACATTGTCAAGGATTCAAGTACCATCATAAAAATTTAGATTGAGTTTTGTCCTTTTCGAATGTTATTTTTAATATTTCACATTTTAATTGCAATTCTCTGCTGCAGTGGATATAACTTAACTGAAAGTTAATAACTCAATTAGAGACTATGACAAGATACTTAAAATTTCAAAGCCTTCATATTAAAGGACACAATATAAATGATATATCTAGTGGCTTTATGAATTGTATATGGGTGGACTACACAGTGTGGGAAAGTTTGAATCTATGCCTGGATAAGCCTACGTAATTTCTTAATGAGTGGCCTTCATTAAGGCCTAAAAGAACTACATGTTAAGAAGTAACACGATGGTGACTGACAATGTCAAAGAAGAAAAGTAAACAAAATTCTAACTTTATAGATAAATTGCTTTTCAATCTCAACATGGATAGTTTTATTTAGATTATTAGAGAGCTGGGTGCCCTTATTTAATCATTTTTATGTGTAATGTCCTGTGCTTCCTTTTTTTATTTAATTTATAAAATAATCAAGGACTCAGCTACTACTAACTGTCGCAACTGTAGCAATGATCAAACCCTTAACAAAGACAACTAGAATAACAGATCTGAACAATAGGAAATCCTATATATCTATTAGACTATTACAATCAATTCAGCAGATTACAACTCACTGTTTGTAGTAGCTATAAGGAAATTGTTAACAATGGAGCTGGACCATGTGACAGTCATGAAAGATCTTAGAAAGGCAGCAGAAACCCTCCAGATATGACAGATCCAGGTGGTGATCCACTTAGATCAATTGAGATGCAAGGTAGTGGTGCTAGTTCTAGGCAGTCCTTGGATCTGCAGATCTCCATTTTTCTCAAATTTGCCTCTATACAGGTCGCAGTCCCTGTTAAACAGTTTGCTCCTTCTCTGAAATTGCTGACCCCGTGACAACTCATCCAATGCCGACGGTTCTAAATTAAAATTTGAAACTGAAATTCATCATTCTTGTTTATTCCCAGGCAATCATTCACTGTAAGCAAGGCACTAACTTACCTATAATGTTGATGAGTAGGGGACAATTTTTCTCCAAATTTCAAGGACAAGGGGATGGGTTCTGGGGCTGACAAATAGTCTTTTGGATTTTGTGGATGGCTGTTAATGATATATCAAATTTATATTTGATTTTTTAAATACAAATGATTATAAAGAACCTAAATTATAACTTAGACATACTAAAGAAGCTGAAATTTAGAAATGTGAATGTTTAGTTGTTTCTATGAAGGATAGAAACATGGTCCCATGCAATGTGAGTCTGGAATGAATTCAATTATGATGTTTGTGAATTTAACACGCTTGGTGTAAGTTTGTCTTGTCCCATAGACACATTGAAGAAATTGTTTGACAAAAATTAAGTTTGAATTGTTCAATGTGTTTCCCATGAAAAGCATAGGACAAGGACCTCTGTGGGAAGTCTCCCACACTTTAGTAGTTTAACATTGACTTAACCCCCATCTAGAACGAGTCCCTTATCTAGCATTACATGAAACATTTGACGACCAATAAGATGAGATCACAAGCTTGCATTCCATTCAATTGTCCCAAATTTCATTAATGGTTGTATTTTTATAATTTATTTGCCACTCCTAACCTTTGCTGTCTTTTTGTCTATTTTCCCTTTGGTATAGTAAAATGGGTAACATCTATTTTATTTTTTATTTTTGCGATTTTATGTTTTTTTTATAACTTAAATCAATTCCTTTTTGAGCTGTTGGTGACACTTTGATTTACATGAGACAGTCGAGGTACGCCTTGGTGCCATCAAGATGTCTAGATGTTTGTCTCAAATAGGAGATGTTCTTAGGGATGATCCCTCTCTGGGACTTGGATTATGGGAGGTATTGTATCTAGTGTATCTCTTAGTTTTGGGACAAAAGAACATGGGTACAGGGTACATGGGGACAGGAGGACATGGGTACATCCAATTCTCATATTAAACTCAATTGGAATTAATATAATAATGGAGAAGGACATGAGTACAAATGGAAACAAATACTTTTAGTAGGCTTACAAACCTTACAAAGGTGTTGTTTGTAAACTTTTAAATCTACATTGCCTTTCATATTCGGTCTAGGGGGCAGGTTGGATTTAGACCAGACTATTAGATCATGGACCACATTTTGTTCCTTTGGGCTATTATTGAGGAGGCTCGACATTGCTCCTCAAAGGTCTACTATTGCTTTGTGGATTTCCGTAAAGCTTTTGATTCAATGCTCGGGATTGCCCTTTTCTAGAGACTTCGCGACATTGGTATTTTTGAGGCTCTTTTGACGACCATCATGAGACTCTACAAGACGGTCGTGGGTTGCATTAAGACCCCTCATGGGTTTTCGGCATTCATCCAGAGTACTATCAGGGTTTTCAGGCTTTGTTCCCTACCTTGTTTGGGCATTATATTGATGAGTTGGAGGTGTTTCTCCAAGAGCACTCGCTTCTGTGCGATGATTGTTTTCTGTACCAGGTTTTGATTTCTATCTTGCTCTTCACAGACAATGTGGTCCTCCTGGCTTCCTCTTCAGAGGGCTTACAAAGACTTCTTGGTAGCCTTGCTTCTTTTTGCGACTCACGACAGCTGACAGTTAACCTAGGTAAGACTAAAGTAATGGTTTTCAATAGTCTTAAGACCTCTCACCTCCACTTCTTTTTCCAAGGTGTTGAGGTTGAGATCTCCTCTTCAAACACATATCTGGGGTCAAGTTCTCTGGCCCTCGTTTCAACATGAGACCTACCCTGCAACCTCACATCAACAAAGGGTATGGTTCTTTGGCCCTTCTGGAGAGACAGTGTTTCTGACATCGCTTCCAAGACACCACGTCCAAGATGATTCTTATGAACACTGATTAGATTGACGATGCTCTATGGCTTAGTTGTTTGGTGGCCCTCTCGGCTGGAGTCAGACTGGGCCTCAATTGAGTGGGTCTAGACCCTCCTTCGACGCATCATCAGAGACAAGCAATCTACACCTCATGGTATTGTCCTTGCGGAGTTTGGTGCCCACCCTTCCAGACTTGGTACCATCTTCGACCTGGTTTGGTTCTTGCTTCATCTCCGATGTTTTGCAGACTCCTCTGAGGGACATCACATATATTCCTACCTTGCTTACCGCTCCTCGGAGGCTATTGTGGTTTTCAATTCCTCAAGTCAGGCGCAGTGCTGGGTTGCTCAGGCTGCGACTCTTTTGGGTTCGATCGGTATCGAGATTGATCGTCTTCCTCCTTTCCGGTACTCATTGGATGCCCCCTATCATCTCCTTCCATCTAGACAGGAGTTGAATATGCACATAACAACGAATATTTATAAGCAGTATATCCACACTCCTTGAGTTAATCCCCATGGGGGGCTTTGCCCAAATATGGCTTTCTATGCTTAGCACTTTCTCGAGATACAGGACGAGATCATTGTACACCCTTACCTTTCTCGTCACTGGTCGCATGCACTCCGCATCTCCCATGGCTCCTTCAGAGTGGGATCACATCGGCTCAGCATCCAGACCGACCATCATATGGTTAGGGAGGACAAGGTTTGCCAACTTTGTAGCATGGGTGAGGCTGAGACCGAGACGCATTTCATTTTCCGCTGCCCTATCTACTACGAGATCAAAGGGAGATTCTACTGCTTGTTCAGGGAGACTTAGTCTCTCTCCTTCACGTACATTGATCAGAGGTGCCTGGCGCTTTATCTCCAGGAGGCCTTGAGACTTCGGGACCACTCACTCCAGTATCAACTCCCCATGGGACAACACCCCGAGCAACTTATCACCTCTTTCTTCCCGTTTTCCCCTATGCGTGGTTCCAAGCGGTAGCTTGGTCCCCCTTCTGGCCATACCAGATCCATGAGGCCTCGTAGGGATTCCACTCACCAACAGTCTTCTTCTTCTTCCAGGGGTCTTCAGAGGCGGCTTGGGCTCCCTTCTCGCCCTATAGCTTATCCTTCGGTTCTGGATTTTTTCTCAGCTGCTCAGAGCCGTTAGTGGGCTGCTTGTTGTTTCTTGCTTTGGTTGTTTCATTTTCTCTTCTCGGGCTTTGTTTGGTGTTTTTGCTGTGGGCTGGCCTTTTTCTTTGTTTCGGCAGTCCCTTTGGCCCTCTTTGTGGTCTTTCGTTGGACATTAATAAATTAATCTTATCTTATCTTATCTTTGACCCACTTTCTTCATAGTTTCTACCTGTTCACCATATGTATCTATACTTATTAACATTTTACACATGTGAATCTGATTGTATGATAACTGTGTCTACACTTTCATTTACAAACTTGCCATGGTGTTGACAACTGGTTTCTTTTCTTGGGCATTGTGATTCGCATTAACTTCAGTACCAATTTTCTATGGGGAGATGACCCTGTGGGTCTAGGTAATGTCTTGGGAAGAGGGTACACCCCCTAAAAGGAATAATAAGATTTATTGGTCACAGTAGAAGTGGCGATAGGGCAACAAACAATATTTTGTTTATAACTGTTAGGATTACTCGTCATAATTAATGATGGCAATGGCACAAAGACAGTTGAATTGTCTTTCCATTACATACATTCTATTTTCTTATTTAAAATGTTGAAAGTGATACACCTTGGACATTGTTTTTTAAAATTCAGATTAAGATGACTGTCATTGTGGGATACGATGACCTGCATGTCATATAGTTTGCAATGTTTTCTTTTGTTAGATGTAGGATTCCAAACAATCTCAATATCTAATGGCCTCTAGAGGGTTTACTTTACTCCCAGAAATTACCTAAATAATCATAAATCTTAAATTTTATATGCGCAGGGAGTAATTGAGAAGAGATGGTAATAACTAGGTGATTGAAATGAGAAACAGGACATTTTGTTTGGAGTGCTGCCTTTGCAGTATAAAGTAATGTTCAATATGGCTGTATCTTGCAACATGAGGCTCACTGTACTGAACATAGTCAAGTCTCTTGAACTTTGGCATTTTGCCTATTGAACTTCCGATGCATATCTGTGTTGGTGTTTGTCTCATGGAAATTTCTTATTTTTACATCATTTTATTTGGCCACTGGTTATTTCTTTTATTATTTTTCTTTCTTTAGAGTACAGTATGCATGTTAATCTGAAATGGTTCTGGAGCTGGTATTGTGCATTGTATTATGTATAGACAAAACCTGCTTCAATATCTCTTTATTATGTTGATTCAGATTTCGGATGCAATTCGAGATGGGGCTGAGGGTTTCTTTAGGACCCAGTATGGTACTATTTCAAAAATGGCAATCTTGTTAGGATTTGTCATTCTTGGTATATATATGTTTAGAAATACAACTTCACAGCAGGAATCATCCGGACTTGAAAGGTGAAGTGCTTACAGATGCTAATATCCATCTCGAGTTTGTAGACAATATAAGTGGATGCTTTACTTATTTTTTCTGTAACCTACCGTATTCAGTTTGTTTCTGCTAAATATTTACACTGTTGTATATTTTGACAGGTCATCATTAGCTTTCATAACTGTAATATCTTTCTTTCTCGGAGCATTATGTTCAGGAATTGCAGGATATGTTGGTATGTGGGTGTCTGTGCGTGCAAATGTTAGGGTTTCTAGTGCTGCTAGACGGTCTGCAAGAGAAGCATTGCAGGTATTCACTAGTTCAGTCTGTGCCAAGTTTTGGAGAGAGTCCTGAATAAATCTAAATACGAAAAACTTTCTCTGATATTTCTTTGTTGAGCTTGAGCACAGGTGGCCACTCGTGCAGGAGGCTTTTCAGCTATTATTGTGGTTGGTATGGCAGTTATGGGAGTAGCAGTTCTATATGCTTCCTTCTATGTATTTCTGGGGGTGGACCTGCCAAATTCCATGAAGGTTACCGAATGTAAGATTCAAAACACTTCTCAGCTGATGTATATTTTTATTTATTGAGAGAAACTTATTATTTATTGCCTTTTTGACACTACATTTTTTTATGTACCATAATAAAGTTAAGTCTTTATGCTGTAATTTGATTGTGCTATGTTGTTATTTAAGATACCGAATACATACTTATGCAGCTTAGTGCAAAACCTTTGATATGAGATTTTTCTTGATGAAGGTGGTATTTCATTCTGAATTACGTCACCAGAATCCATATGGATTAGTATGTGTTTGCAATGTTCTTAATATGTTTTCTTGATTATGGCCTTGAAGCTTCCATGATCTAAACCTGTAAAATATTATTAGCATTTGGGGATAGCAATCTATAATTGCAAGTTGTTATTGTGCTGTAGTCAGACTGCATGCATTATACTATTGACAATTCTGATTAGTCAGAAATTAGAATGTTTCTTTCATTAATGAATGTCCTAATTCATGTACTTCAGCAAGAGCTTTGGATCTAGATTCTTGTTGGTTATTTAAGATCTTCAATTTGTCATTAAATGGATGAATAGCTAACCTAGAGATTAGTTTTTATCATTGATTTGTAGGTGAATCTCAAAAGTTTGTAATTTGGGCGTCTAATAATTTCGTCTTTGACATACAGTGCCTCTTCTTCTTGTTGGTTATGGATTTGGGGCCTCGTTTGTGGCACTTTTTGCCCAGCTTGGTGGAGGAATATATACAAAGGCCGCAGACGTAGGAGCTGATTTGGTTGGTAAAGTGGAGCAGGGGATCCCTGAGGATGATCCTCGTAATCCTGCCGTCATCGCTGACTTAGTAGGCTCTTCTTCTCCTGAGATATATTTAAGTTTGTGTTATCATTAAGTGAAGGCTTATTTGGATTTGTTTTTAAAACTATACCATGCCTTGTATTACCTTTTATCTATATTTACAGTTTTTTCAAGGCTCTGTAAAAATATTTTTTCGATTTCCTTTTCTAAGAGACCTTTATGCTGTGTAGAGCCATCTGTGTTCTATAACCAGAAATCATCTTTTCGTTACTATTCATTAACAATCTGCCTTATTTTTTGCACAAATGTTTTAAAATATGCTTGTTTAGTGTTCTTTGAGTATTTCAAATGAATAAGATTAGAAACATGGACAATAAAGCCACCATAATTAACTGGGGCATAACTTAAGCTTCAGATTGTGGACAATTTATGCAAAATTAATTTCACCTGATTACTGGAAGGTTACACACAAAAGCTCAGGTTATAAGGAGAATAGTTCTGGCATAAGACAGACAGACAAAATTAGTTTGATCTCTTTTCTATGGTATGCAGGGCAGTTGATATTTTGGTTCTAGGGAAAGTTCTAGTGCAACTATAGATGTCTCTAGTCCAAACCTAATGTATAAATTTTTTGTAATTGTGAGCCTCTTCATGATAAATGAGGTTGACTTGATCAAATAGTAGCCTACCCTTGCAAAGCAATAAAAAAAACACCAATTGGGCGTGCTAAATCCTTTTTGGTTTCTTGAGTCTTAGTGCCCTATATTTAGTTGTGATTCTGTATTTATTGCTCACTTTATGAATGGTGTGCTTGTAATGTGTGTTGATTATGTAGCATTCAGCATATTAAACAAAGTGAGTGCCAAAGTCAATTTGCAAAATTTACATCAGATTGGACATCACTAAGGCCAGAGGGGCATGATATTATTGTCTTACCTTTGTAGAAAATCAATTGTTTAGCAGCAAAGGAATTTAAGTTCTGTGTGCTTCATTCTTTGTTAAGGCCACACATTATCATCAGAAGCATTTCTGTAATGCAATTAGGGCTCTTTTTTCTGCATCATAGGTTTTGTAGACAAGTTTTGATTACGTCCTTTGAAATGCAATTAATATTTTCATGCTTACTGTCTGACTTGACATAATTTTCTCATCTATTCAGGTTGGAGACAATGTAGGTGATTGTGCAGCTCGGGGTGCTGATCTTTTTGAAAGTATTGCTGCAGAAGTAATTAGTGCTATGATACTTGGGGGAACCATGGCTAAGCGGTGCAAAATTGAAGGTTGGTTCATGTCAATGGTAACATTTTTTATTCAGTCACATACAATTTACTTTATGTGAGCACGAGCATCTTCAATTGTAGATAATATATTATTCAGTACAAGGCTCTGGGATGTGTGACTTCCTTCTTACAGCAGAGGGTCAGATGCTGCAAAGCTAATGTGCTTGGATGTCTTATTCTTGGGATTTCCCTGGACTAAACATGTTCCTTGCATCAGTGGTGCTTGAGAGTCATTATGTTAGGTTAAATGTGACCCAATACGTGGGGCAGCCATTGAAAGAAGAATTTTATCATGTCTGGTGGAATACATGTTTAAAGACAGCCACACCAGAGCATTCTATATCAAAGATATTATTCTGCTTTAAAGGCCTGGTACATGATTCCTAAATGTAAATGGATAGTCTTTAGAAGTCAAACCTAGCATGGGGTATTTTAGGATTGGTAGTACACAATGTGAACATGCTTAAGACAGTTGAAAGTATGTGTGATTGTTAGTTTTTATATTTTTTAGAGTCAAATACGTTTTCACTTCTCATTTCCATGCTCGACCCATGTCTTTGAGGACTAGAGAGTTGTTAAGGACTTGTCCTATGTGGTCATAGGATAAGGTCCACATCTTGAGCATTGAGTACTGTTATATCTATGCTCTCTTAAAGTTATTATTGTAATATTTGTTATATAATGGTCAATTTAGTCTCTAGGATAACTTTAGGGATATTCCTTATTATTTTAGTTGAGTTCTTATCCTTAACTTTATTAGTTATTCCTTGGTTATTATTTTAGTTGAAACTCTTTTTAAAGGAGACTTTTTGTTCCTTAGTTAATATCAAATATCTTGGTAATCATTTTGTATTTTATGTTTTTGTAATATGGTATTAGTCAAGTTTCCTTGGAGTAGTGAACATGTGAAATTCTACGGACTGCAGTGATGACTAATGCATGCGACAAAGGAGGACCAGGACATTGAATGTTACAGGACAACTTTGTACAAAATTAGTTAGGGTTTAAATTTTACGGTTTTTTGGTGCTAAAAGTCATGGTCTTATTGAAGGTGAAAATCGTGCCAGTTTGGTGTAGAGATTTGTGTGGGTTTTTGTAAGTTGTGGCTTTTTTTTGTGTGTAAATAAAGGAATTTTTTCCACTTCTAATCGAGACTTCTGTTTTTTAAAATTGCATCATTTTTTTTTCAGGTGCAAAATTGCAACCTCATTTGGGGCAAAGCACGACGTGTTTTGTGAAATTCTGATTGGAATTTAATAGATTTCTGATGATTTTTTAAAAAACCGTGTGAATTTTTTTGACGTTTTTAGGCAATTCCTTGATGGGCTAGGGTGCACACCTGGCTGATAATAGAAGAAATTGTGGTGACTTTTTTTTTCTTTTTCAAAAAAAATGTTGGTAGCTAGGGTTTTCAAACCTTTTTGTGGGAGTTTTGCTCACCTTTTAACGATTTTTTACCTAATTACGCCTTTTGCTAGGCGTTATCAAATTCGTTGGAGTTACATCAGCAAGGTGTTACATTTTTCATAATTAAAAAAATGTGTGAAGGATGGCTTTATTACCAACATTATGTTGGAAGGCAACCAATGTTTCATTGGCAAAAATTACAATGCATAGAAGCAATGCATGCTTGATATCTTTTAGTACAAATGCCTTGATAAGATCATCCTCAATACTAACACTAGGCCAAAGGTTATGGGTAAAGTCTGAGACAAGTTTGATGAGTGTGATCAAGAAGCTGCCATGCTAATAAAGTTATCATGACAGATGAAATGCTTTTGGAGGTTCAAACAAACAAAACCTTTGTAGAAATTGGAAGCACTTGCGAGTTCTGCACGAGACATTAGATAAAGACAAGACCTCCTTGAAAGGCTTTAGGGATGGCTTTATTACCAACATTATGTTGGAAGGCAACTAATGTTTCATTGGCAAAAATTACAATGCATAGAAGCAATGCATGCTTGATATCTTTGAGTACAAATGCCTTGGTAAGATCATCCTCAACACTAACACTAGGCCAAAGGTTATGGGTAAAGTCCGAGACAAGTTTGATGAGTGTGATCAAGAAGCTGCCATGCTAATAAAGTTATCATGACAGATGGAATGCTTTTGGAGGTTCAAACAAACAAAACCTTTGTAGAAATTGGAAGCACTTGCGAGTTCTGCACGAGACATTGGATAAAGACAAGACCTTGAAAATTATGCTTTTTGCAAACATGATGGATGGGAAAATGACTTTGTAGGAGTAATGACGATAAAAAATATTTGCGATTAATTGTTAGCCATAGGTCACAAGTTGGAAGAATATATGGTTGTCATAATGTTGAAAAGCTTACCACGAGCCTATGAACATTTTATTGAGACCCTCAATATCACATTAACTAGTGTTGACTTGGAGTTCAAAGACCTGTCTAGTAAGCTCTTGCAGCAAGACTGATGAAAGCAACAATTTGGCGATGATAGTGATAGGTATAGTGTAGAATAGGCATTTGTAGCTAAGGACAAGGATAAAGGAAAATGGCTTTAGGAAAAAGGGTAGAGGAATAATGAAGATACTTCAAAGAATCTGAAAAATGTCATGTCATTATTGTGGTAAAATGGCCCACATGAAGAAGCATTGCAAAAAGAGGCTGATTGAAAAGAAATTCAACCCGAAAGGGCCTCCATCAAAGGGTCATGTTGTAGAGAATTCTGAGAAGGAATCATCCTTCCAAGATTTCATGTCCAAATGATCAATAAATCAATCATATTCATTTGTATGTTACTGATGCAGTCAAGGATGGAGAAACCTCAAGGAGTTGGTCCAACACAAGACAATGGAAGAAAACAAGACAAATAGGTAAAAACAAGAGATTCAACCTTTTATTATCATCGAAAATCATTTACAACAGATCTGCAACATGCAGTCTTACATGCTAAGCATACATGCCTGATTACACTTAAAACCCTCTAAATCCTACCCAAGCTAAGCCAAATAATCTTACGAGATCATCTTGCTCCTTAGGAACAAGTCCATAGGCTTATAAAGCCATTGCAACATCTATTTGGCCTTGAAAAGATTACATTCCCCAAGAAATGAGTAAATACATTACATCCAAATAGGTCAAGACCCAAATCTTAAAGAACAACCTCCAATGAAAGATTTAAGAGATGCGATCACACAATAATGTCGACCTCAAACATAACAATGAGCTGGCACGATCGCGCTCGGAAAAACCAACCAAAAGATCGGGAAACCTATCGGAAAACACAATGACCAACCGGGAAATGAAGAACACGACAGATACGCGAAGAATTTGTCATAACTTACGCAAGATGAAACTAAATGAGTTGCGATCATAGGATAAGCTCCAAGATGAAGCCAAGAACACGCTGACACGACCGCAACACAAAATAACAAGCACAAATCGACCGCCGCCCAAAACACCAAAAACCGCCCAACTGGAACAGAACAACAAAGAAACTAAAAGGAAATCATTTTGGTTGCTGCAAGATTGCCAAGATCCTAAGATGCTCCTGCATCAGTTACATTGATTTTGAAGCCTCTCGACATTTCACCCACAAGAAAGATTGGTTTACAACTTACTTAAAATTAGTGTTCTTTGGTGGTGATGAGTACATAGTTGTTGGCAAAGGAAATGTGCATACATCTCTAGGAGGGAAAATCTAATTTTTCTCAATGTGTGATGTCTTGGGAATGGAGCTTAATTTACCCTTTGTGAGTTAGATTATGCACCATTGTCCCAATTTAGATGTCATATTTAGCAAACACAAATGCTATATAGTTGACAAGGAATACAAAAAAACCATTGTTGTTGGTATCAAAGATCATGGTTTGTATTGACTTGTTGATATTGAATAGGTTTTGGAGTGTGCATAAGCAGCTATGGGTGCCTCTAATATGAGTACACTATGGCACCAATGATATGAGCACCTCAATTTAGAACTGCCTCTCTTGGTTGGCAGGAAAGGATTTGGAAAGGGATTACTTGACATCTAATAGCAGAGACAAGGTGTTTGCAGAGCTTGCCAAACAAGGAAGCATCATAGAACTCTTTCAGATGGACATGCTTGGAGCGCATTGAGAATTTGTTAAAGAGATTACTTGACATCCAACAAATATAGGGTGTTTGCAGAGTTTGCCAAACAAGGAAGCATCATAGAACTCTTTTAGATGGACATGCTTGGAGATCCTCGAAAGTCCTATAGTTGGTTCTTGTAGACATTTGTAGACCAATGAATATGACATCAATTAGTAATGCTAATTACTTTCTTTTATTTGTTGATGATTTCAGTAGGAAAATGTGGGTGTTTCTCTTGAAGTCAAAATTAAATGTTTTTAAGGAATTTCAAAAGCTCAAATTATTCGTAGAGAAAGTGTCAAGATGTGGCATCATAACTCTTAGATCTAATAATGGAGGCGAATTCTATTCAAACAATTCAAAAACTTTTGTGCTAAACATGAAATCAAGAGGCAATTCACAACACCCTATACGTTACAACAAAATGGAGTAGTTTAGATAACAAGAGTGTTCCCAAAAGTTTTGGGCCGAGATAGTTTACACTACAGTTTATCTACTCAACAAGTCTGTAACATTAGAAATGAAGGAGAAGACCCTAGGCTAAGCTTGACCTAGGAGAAACCCATAGTGATTCATCTTAAGGTCTTTGGTCTATTACATATGTTTGGATTCTAGATGCAATGAGAACTAAGTTAAACCCAAAGAGTAACACTTTAATACTTATAGGGTATAGTGGAAATCATAAAGCCTTCATGTTTATCGATGTTGACATCAACTGGTTGACTTTCAACAAGGATGTTTTGATTTATGAAGAAGTAGGGACTTTTCAGCTCTCTTTAGAAATCAAGATAACTAAAGATCAGCCCATTAATGCTTAAGGAGTCAGATGTTTAGCTTTTGTGGCTCCACTTGAAGAGCAAGAGGATTCTGAGCACGAATATCCTAGGCGGATAATAATACCAAATGAATTTCTTGATGATAACTTGGATCAGCATTTGGATGACATAGAGAGAAGCCCGAGTGATGGTGACAATAGTGATTTGATGTTCAGATGATGAAATGATCAAGGGTAGATCTTCCAAAGGCAAGAGCAAGAACCTAGTTAACTTCAGTTTTATGACCAACCTTTAGGGAGTTTATGAGCCCCAGGAATTTTTGGAGGCAAAAGGAAAACTTGAATGGGAACATGCCATGGAAACCAAACATAAGAGTCAAATGAAAAATAAGACCTGGGTTCTTTTTGATCTTTCACTAGAGAAGAAACAATTGGTTGCAAAAGGGTTCTTATAAAGAGCAGGTATTGACTACGAGGATACATTTGCTCCTTTAGTGAAGACAAATTCCATCTGCTTAGTTTTGGCCATTGCAGCTCAATTTGGCTAGGAAGTCCATCAAATGTAATCCGAGTACAACTTTTGACATGATTGACATAGGCCTCCTACATTACTACCTAGGTGTAGAAGTTGGAAAATAGGTGGTGGTATTTGTTTTTATCAATTTAACTATGTCGGGAGTTTTCTCAACAAATTGAGAATGATAGATTACAAAACACTTATGGAGAAAGGGTTAAAGCTTTCAACCAAAAAAGACCCGAAATGTTGTAAATGAGTCAACATGTGGGAATTAGTGAGCGATTTCATCTATCTTACACCCACTAAACATGATTTGAGCTCTGTTGTGAGTTTCATTTCTAGATCCATGACAACCCCAAAGGCAGAACACTGGGCTTTAACAAAGAGATTGTTGAGATATGCAAAAGGGACATTTTGACTTTGGCATTATGTACAATAGAAGTAAAGATCCTTTGTAGGTTGGGTTCGTAGATTTAAATTGGGCAGGTTTTGTTGATGACAAAAAATTGACTTTTGGATATGTTTTCTATCTTTGTATGAGTGCAGTCCCATGGACTAGCAAGAAGCAACATGCAATAGTCCTTTCCTTGACAAAAGAAGAGTATCAAGGAACAATAAAAGCAACATGTAACACAATATGGCTAAGAAGGATGCTTTCAAGTTTCAGACATGAAGATGCTTCAAGTAGAGCCTTTACCCTTGTTTTGTGACAATCAAGTGGTGCTAAAGCTTGCCAAGAGTCCAATCTTCCACATTTATACCAAACATATGGAACTTCATTGTCATTTCATAAGGCAACTTGTAGAAGATGGATTGTTGATGTTGTATTGTCCAAGTGAGTATCAAACTGCAGACATCCTTACCAAGTTTTCGAGTCTTTGACAAATTTGTAAACTTTTGGGATAAACTTCGTGTAGATAGTAGATTGACATTTAAGGGAGGGTGTTAAAGTATTATTGGAATATTTAATATATAATGGTCAATTTGGTCTGTAGGATACACTTTAGGAATATGCTTTACACTTTTAGTTAAGTTCTTTTCTTTTGCTTTATTAATTGTTGCTCTTGTCCTTTATGGATAAAGCTTTTGTTAACTCTTATTTGAGGAGACTTTTGCTCCTTAGTTTTACATTCAATATCTTGGTAATCATGTTGTATTATATCTTTTTTATAATATGTTTTCTTGTGATAAAATATATGGATATTCGTCAACTTTGTAGATACATAAGTTGCTGGGTCAAATTATTTCTTGAACCATTGTAGAAAATCTTCTATACATTCTTTTTTATAATGTGTGGGACATTTGCATTAACATGTTGCTTTAAGATGTGCGTAAGAGTCATTAGCAAATTTAGGATGTAGTGAGTGAGCATCGATTATTTAACCTTTTCTTTGAATGCATACCCAAGATATTTGTTGTGTTTGAGTGATTGAGATCTTTGAACACACATTGTTTACAATTTTTTGATGTATGTTTCATAATGGATTTATCTTTGTACGATAATTTATTAAATTTGTTTGGAAGTAGACAATTGGTAATGGTAAATGAAGTTTTGTTGGTCAACACCAAGTGAGACACTGGTTTTGTGTGTGAGACCCCCTCCTAGAAGCCCACAAGGAGGTGTTAGTGGACAGGTAAAGGAGAGAGGCATTTTAAGCCTCTGACCAAAATGTATCCTATAGCTCCCATCACATATTACCATAGAAATCTTGGTGTAGAAGCTGTTTTAGAATTGACAAGTACTTTTGCCTAAATCTCCAAAACTCTCGATTTCATGCAAGCCTTAAATATTTTGATTTTCTGTATGAGCAGTTTCTACAATGGTTATTGTTGAGTGATAAGAGACTTCCTTAGCGCCCAAGGTTTGCAATTTTGAGATGGCTCCATTGCTATAGATTTGCTACATTTTTGAATAATAAAATTGCTGATGTTGTTTCCAGAAAGATTTGGTAGTTGTTTTAATTGTTGCATTTCTTAGGTTTCTCATTTAATAACTAGATTTTATATTAAAATTATATTTGTTGCAGTAGATCTGATTTTAAAGGAAGATCTAGAGTCTAAACATATTTGCTGATTGGAATAAAATCGAGTAGAAATCGTAGGCTTGATCTTTCCAACTTGTGGAACAAGGGTTGATGCAATTTGGGAACAAGATGGTAGACAAAAGGAGGTGCGGTTTGATATCTGGAACAAGGGTTGATGCAATTTGGTGAACAAGATGGTTGACAAGAGGTGAGGTTTGATAAAGGAAGAAAATGATTAGACAATGTTTGATGCAATAATCAATTTGGATGTATGGTTGAAAGAAATGGCTCACCCACTCAAAGAAATGATCATTTTTCTTTCTTTTTTTTTCATTTTTTTAAAAGTATCAAATAATATTTGAATTTTAATACTAGTGTTTAAAAGAGTATTTGAAGTCTCTTAAGGACCATCTTCAGCAAGCTCAGAACCGACTGAGGCTCCATGCAGATTAGTGGCAAATTGAAAGAGTATTTGAAGTTGGCCATGTTGATGTGAGTTTTGTGACCACTCCAACATGTAGGATAAAACCTAGTATTCCGAGATGAAATGCCAAATATCTAATCCTTTCTTGAACAAAGATACCACATGCTGAGATTGGAAAAAGATCATAGAGGCAACTGCAAGGTTCCTATTGCGAACTTGTGACTTCTTGTTGGACACAACTAAGTTTTTTGTGTGGTTTGCTGGTAACCATGCGGGGACTTACGCTCTTCATTCATGGATCATCTATCAACTTTGCAAAGGTGAATGTTCTGGCAATGATGGCTCTTCAATTACCTCTAATGAAACAAATTGCAAAAAGATAAAGGGTTTAAGAATCTTAAGCTAATTCTAACAATGCAAGAAACTATCGATGGTTTGGTGGAACTAAACTAGTCCTTGCTTCGCCAAATCAACTATGCAAAGGAGAGTGCAATCTTCTAAGGATGCATGGATGATTTTCATATTGTCGACACTTATACAAATACCCAATGATGACGCAATCCAAATGAACTTTACCAATTGAAGTTAAGTGTTTGCAAAAAGTTCAGACCAACCTTACACTGTTACTTGCAATCAACAAGTACCAAAAGGTATGAACATAACTTTCACCATAATTCACCAATCAAGAATATCTTCCATTCATCTTCTCAACTACTACTCAACATAAACAAAATCCTACTTCAAGTGAGGAAATGTAGAAACCATGCAACACTCCAAAGTAACACAAGTAATCCACCATGATAACAAATGAGCATTATAGCAACAATTTCTCTATGTCTCACCCTACAAATGATTTGAGCAATCTTTATATAGTTGCTTCAAGTACAATGAACGACCCAGATTGATATGCTTTCAATCTCCAAGATTATGCCAACACAACCCTAATATAACTACCAGCTACAAGCATTAAATGCTAACCAATTACAATAAGGCACAATCTATGGGCTAATGAGAAAATTACATTGCTTTTGGAATTTATATCCACTTGAGGATGAACCATTGAGAAAATTCATTATGGTAAAGCATTAAATGCAATCCACATGTACACTTGAAACCAAGGTTGAAAAACTTGCGAGTATATCGTGGACATCGCGCCTCAAATGGGCCGGTGATATTATCGCCTTTAAACTCGCAGACAATTTAACCAGTATCGCATGACGAGATTTCCCCCAAAAATTGCCTAAAACACGCGCTATTATGTTGAAAAAATCGGTGAAAATGTCAACAAAAAATGTAAAATAAATTAGGGTTTTTTTGTCAAAAATCAACGATGGTTTTTTTTTAGTAAAAAATGTTAGGGCGTGGGTTTTGTTTTTGCTTCAGGTGAGAAGAAAGGTGAAGACGACCTCATCTCTGCAACAACGCGACATTATTGATCATCTCTGGCATCTACAACAGTGCGCCCTTGGACTTCTGTTCAGGTATTACTATAATATCTCCACCAATTCAAAAAGCATAGAGATATATTGTCCCTCCGATTGATCGATTAGTATACTACTATCTACATATTACATATTACGGTTTAAAGTTTAAATAGTGATAATAGACATATTACAGTAATATCTTAATCATTTTATTAAGAAATAGTCTATGCAATATATATTTTATTAAGATATATCTTAATCTGAAAATATTAATCATTATAGTAATATTAATTTTATCATTTTAAATTTATATATTTTTTATTTATTGAAATTTGAAATATATGAAATTTAGCTGTGTAATTTTCATCTTCAATATTTTGTGACACGTTACAGATTCACAGAAGTCATGAAAATTTATCATTTTATATATTTCAATAATACCATATATTTATCATTTTATAGGAAATATATAAAATGATAAACATATGAAAATATATAAATAAAATGTAAATTTGTAAATAACTTAGATCAAAATTTATATAACTGAGATTTTTATACAAAATATAATATAATATTATAAATAACTGAGATCAAAATTTATATAACGGAGACTTTTATACAAAATATAATATAATATTATAAATAACTGAGATCAAAATTTACAAGACTTTATAAAATAAATAATATAATATTATTTATTTTATAAAGTCTAATAAGTTCAAATTTAATCTCAGTTACTTCATAGTTCATAACTTCATGCTCATAGACTTGGCTAATATTTGATCTCAGACCTAGCTAATATCTGATTCTTTATCCTTGGACTTGCAAACTTTCAGTGCCAGTAACTGTAAAAAATGGCTAGTGGCAGAACAAGGGACACAAGTTATGGAAACATGGGACACTAGGAGCAAATTGAAGAGATTTGACTTGTAACCATTGCACTAAACAGATGACTGGGGGCACAAGTCAACTCAAATATCACCTTGCAAAGATTCCATGTAATGATATTACACCGCGTGACAATTGTCTCGAAGAGGCTACAAGGGAGGCTTTGGCAAGCCTTGAAGCATATGTGCAAAAGAAGGCATCAAAAAAGAGGACAATAGAGGCCATGACAACCCCCACGGGAGATTTTATTTCTTCCATTGGGCCACGGATACAAGGATCAGGAAATGTGGGTGGGCATATATCAAACTTTTGGGTTCCACGTAACACTCCTGGTGGTCAACCCGGATTGCAAGGCACTGCATGGAACCTGAAGCTGATGTTTGTGAGTGAGAGATGGTTGGAGAGTCCTTATGCCAAGAAGCCTAAAGCAGAGAAGGTTGTTTTTGATGTTAGATTTGCCAAGATGATGAAGGAGATCATCAATGTAAGTTTTCAAACCTTGATTGATGATTTATTATTTAATTTTCAGATATTGCAATTCGCTTTTGTTAAATTTTTTATGTCCAAGTGTCAGAATCGTTAGTGAGGGTTTCTGCGAATGGTAGATGGGGATAAAAGACCCATGGGGTATCTATATGAGGCCATGTATAGGGCCAAAGAGGCCATTCAACACTTGTATGTGTCAAACAAGACCAAATATGAACCCATATGGTGCATAATTGATAAGAGGTGGAACCGACAATTCCACCAACATATTCATGCTGCTGCTTACTACTTGAACCCCAACTTTTAGTTCTCCAACACTTTTAGAGAAGATGCAGAGGTTCAGGTTGGCTTGGACACATGTATTCGGAGATTAGTTGCTGATTTGAACCTTCGAGACCTCGTACTTAATGAGTTACAAAGCTATAAGAGGGCCGATGGGCCATTGTTTTCTTCACCTAATTACAAATGTAGGAGAGACACTCTACAACCAGGTAAAAAAACGTGTGTTTAGTTTTATTATGCCATTTATTTCGCTCATTAAGTTTATTGGAATCTTTACCAATTATAAATGACATTTTTTTTCTCCTTGCAAATCTGTGGTGGGAAGATTATGGTGCTGCAACACCTAATCGTCAAAAGCTTGCCATTCGAATATTATCGCAGCCTTGTAGTGCTTATGGTTGCGAGTGAAACTGAAGTATTTTTGAGGCCATACACACAGAAGCGCAATAGGTTGACTTAGAAGTGCTTGAATGGCTTGGTTTATGTGCGGTACAACCTTCGATTGCACGAAAAGAAGTAGCAAGGGCAGGCTTCACATGAAGCACTTGACTTGGATGAGATTGATCCATATTTAACAAATTGGGTTGTTGCTCCTGATGGTGATGATGTGGATGTGAATGTGGATCCTTTCTTGAGTGATGATCACCTAGCTGACTTCGAGATGGAGGAAGATGATTGGGATGCGAAAGTGGCAGCACGTGAGGAGGAACATGAGCTTGGTCATCCATCAGAGGCTTCTGTTGAGGCACCTATTCAGGCACCTGTTGATGATGTTGCAACTACTTCAACACCACCCACCCAACGACAGCAATCTCTTTTGAGCTTTAGTCGTAGACACAATTTATGATTTCTACTTCTAGTTTTCATTGATACTGAAACCTGAACTTAATATGTATTCAGAAGTTGTAGTTTCATGGAGTTTGACTTCGATATGTATTGAACTCAATTTTATTCAGATGGTGCACTTGTTTTTTGGTATATGTTTCGATGTTAATTTGCTAAGTATTTAACTCAAAACTTTGATTAATATATGATGGAAACCTCAAATCAGTATATGTTCTACAAATTTGGTGTATACGTGTGTTTTAAATAATATTTTAAGAAATTATATATTTTCAAATGTTCGATAAAAGTGCCAATTTATTGCCGATTTTTTCATTGATTTTTTGGCAATTTCGAGTTTTTCAAAATTTTTGGGCCGGCTGAATTATTGCCGAGACTGAGTTTTTCAACTATACTTGAAAGTTTGAAACAACTCGATTGGTGGAAATGAAGGTGTCCCAACTCAGCATGCTTATCTTGTTTGAACTCCACTTTGTCAATCTCCTTGTCTTGGAAATCTTATTGTTGAAGTGTTCTTGAAATTGCTTGTACTTGAAATATTTCTTAAGTTGATGCCTTGGCCTTGATCTTTCTTCACGAATTTGCACTTGATAACTTTCATCTTTCTTTGTTTGGGTTTGATCCTTCTTAATGACTTGAACTTGTATACTTTGATCATGATGCCATTACTTTGTCTTTGAACTTTCTTTGCATTGTGACCTTCCTCATTTCCTTGAGATGTATTTGTTGCAATTCGATCATCACTTGAGGTTTCCATGCTTTTCGTTGATCTTGTAATCAGCCTTGCACATGACGAAGCTCAACCTTGAACGTTCTCTTTGCTTTGTCATCTCCATGTTGATGTTGGATCTCCTTGGTGTTAATCTTAGAAGCCCTTGTGATTGTAGCTCAAGCTTGGTGATTCCAACTCCAGCTTTGCTTTCCTCTTGCTCGAAGTCTCGAAGTTATGATGTCGTTCCTCTTTAAGTTTCCAATTCCTTCCTTGCACAACCCCTTGCATCAAACCTGAAAAAGAAAGGAAATACTTCAAATCAAAATTATGAAATTAAAATCCATATGGAACACTTTAAAACATCATCATGACAAAAGAGATTAAACATGCGTTGGATCTTGAAATTGGATGGGAATTCTTGAATTGTATTAAGAATTGGATTTCTCTCCTTCAAAATCTCATTTTTGATATCTGATTTTCTAACTTCATATCATTCAATTTCCCTTTGTAAATAAGTCATATCCAATTGGGATGTTGGTAAAATTCTGAGTTTTCATCTCCTCTGATTTTGTACTTAGATCCACTCTGCTGGTAATTAAATTGCTTTGTTCGAACTGCATTTCAGCTTGAAATAAAGATCTCCACCTCCATTATATAGGGACCTAATTTCAAAGGCAGCGTCCATTGGGAGAGGGCTGGTACATCTTGCAATTGGATTTTCTGGATTTTAATTGATTAAATGCCTGCGATCCGTGTGGTTTATTTCCATGGCCAGCCTGATTTGATTTGATTAGATTGCAATTTAATGAGCTTAAGACTTGTTTAACTCCTCTTTGGTTGACTTGATCATGGAATCACTTGGTTTGTTCATACACAAGTTTTGAAATCGTTTTATGGAAGGGCGGGAATAGCTTGTGTTCCAAGGCATGGTCGGGATCTGACCAGCCTTTGGAACTTAGTGCCAGGGCAACCATGGATGTATCTTTGCAATTTTAAGCTCGAAAACTTTGATTTTCTCCCTCAAATGTCGATCAGATCTCAACTTCTTTTCTCAAGGCTTCTCCTTTTTACACAGATTGGATTTTCATCAAGTTGCTAGTCTTCATATCAGATTGAATTCTTCCTTAGATGCAGATCTGATTTCATTCTCTTCATAAAAGTTGAATTGGATTCCTCCTTGAACTTCTTCATCATGTTGCATGCCTAGAATTGGATCAAATTCCTCTCAAGTAAACTGAATTTCCATTGAAGAGCTAAGGATTCACGGTTTGGTTTTGTAGTCTTTACCTCATCCTAGGTGGAAATTTCAAGAGTTGAGGAAATTTTCTTAAGGCAAGGTCGGAATCCGACCTAGCTTGGAAATTTGTTCCAAGACAAGGTCGGAATCCGACCCAGCCTTGGAATTCCTTTCTAAGGGAAATAAAAAAAATCATGCTAAGCCTCTTGAAAAATTGCCTCTAAACTTCAGTTCCTACACTTTGATTTCATCTTTGAATTCATGCCATTCAAGGAAGCCTTGTCATGGGGAAATCAGATCTCATTGAGTCCTTTGACTTTGCAAGCTGGATTGCCATGCTTGATTTATATTCTTCAACGCTTGTTGAATGCATAAGCCTTGCTTGAGCAAGGGCATGTGGGTTGGATCAAGCTTGGTTGTAGGATTTATTGCTAAAGTCAAACTCTAAATCGTGCCTCAAGATGCATCATCTATATGCTGGTCGAATTTGAAGGGGGCCTTGGAATTTGTTCCAAGATAAGATCGGATTCTGACCTAGTCTTGGAATTCACATTGTGGTTTCAAAATTCAAGCTTCATCTTGTCTCGAAGGTTATCTCTTGTCCTTTCATTAACGTCTAGACCAAAAATCATTACTCTACCTTCCCAATGCACTCAAGCACTCACCTCTCAGTTCCTTTCCTTGGCCAAAATTTACCTAAGTGTTGGAATCATGACTTGAGAACCAATTCAACTTCACTCCCTCTCAACTTGCAACTGACGACATGTCTAGCATTTCAATGACCTTACTTGATCCCCAAACCTCACCAGCATAAATAATTTAAATGAATTGCTGCCTAAACTTAGACTAAACTAGCAAACCACGATCTGCCAAGTGAAAAAAAAGCGAGGGTCTCCATTTGCAATGGGGCGCGTGTTTTACAACAAAACAGGCCACATGGTTTACTTGAAATTACAACCCTATAGGCAATCTTTATTGAAGAAGAATGAGCAAGCAAGTTGAAGCCCAAGTTTATGGCCGCTAGAAAATCATAAGAAAGGTGGAAGAAGTGGCTTATGAGCTAGAGCTACTAGAGAATGGTAGAATCCACAATATTTTTCATGTTTCTCGCTTCAAAAAAGCTTTGGAACAGCATGATGTCCCTTTTAAAGAATTGCCACCTTTGGATGATGAAGACTCATTTTGATACATAAGGTATCTTGGATACTTGGGAAATAAATTTGAGGAATAGAACCATTATTGAGATTTTAGTGCGATGGAAGGACTTGCTAGCAGAAGATGCTAGATGGGAAGAAGCTGACATTTTTTTGGAGGAATCACTTTTAAGGAGAGAAGACTATCGTGTCGCCTTTGTCCATAAGATTCCAAGTGGTTCCTTAAGTCTATTTTCCATTTCTCGTGGGCTTGAGGAAATAGATTAGGGAAATGACTGGTAATATTTAAGTGTGTTAAAGTAATCTTTGAAGTGTTTTAAAGTGGATGCCTGATTATAGGACCCTTTTGTGTATGCAATCAAGCTTTATTTATTTAAGTGGTCCAATGAAATTGTCTTTTGGAGGGGGTGTGGGCATTCAAGAGCCTATTTAAGCTAAGTCAAGGTTCAGTGATGTTATGCTTGTTTTATCATTTCATTTCATTAAATGGATTGGACATCCTAGTCGTTTATCACTTGAAATTGGAGGATGGAAATCTCCTGATTTCCACAAGTGATCAGTGGACAAAACCCCTATTCCAACATTGTGGAATTCCATATAGGGATTGCGTTTGAGCTGCAACGAACTGCTATGTGAGCAGTTTCTACAGTGCCTATGTGTCAAGGATAGGTGGCTCCGTTAGTTCCTAGGGTTTGTAATTTTGAGATGGCTCCTTTAACACCATTGTTGTAAATTTGCTACATTTTCGAGTAGTAAAATTATTTGTCCTTGCTGGAAAGATCTGGTCATACTGAGTTGATTGTAAGTGGAAATCACACTGAATTAAGAAGAGCAATCCGTTATTGTGGATGGCTATGTTTATTGTCACATTTTTAAGGCTTTTCACTAAATTGCTGCATATTATAATGAGGATAATATCTGTCGCAGTAGAGTTGATTTTGAAGAAAGAACTAGACATTTATGTTCTTTCGAATTGAATAGAGTAGA
>MU225333.1:282167-292405 GCA_018584345.1 Thuja plicata | reverse complement strand
CAAAAATATAGGAATTAATTATTAAAACAATTTAATTGCTTTTTAATAATTAGGGGACTATAGCCATTTTAATTAAATTAAATAGGCTAGGGGAATGGGTTATTTGCAAGTGGGTAATTGATTTAGGAATTTATTTAATTCCTTAATAATTAAATACTATATCCATATTTGATTTTGGTTTGATTTAATTGGTCTGAATTGATTTAAATCATATGGCTATAATAGTTAATATAATTTAGTGATAAAAATCACCTAGGACATTAAATTGATTTGAAGAATTATGCCAAGCAGTAACAGGGTCATTTGGACATAATCGAGGGTATGATCACACTTAGGGAAAATAGGGTCCATAGTTGGAACAAACCAAATTTAGGTGGTTACATTTGCCCCTCTTTGAATTGATGTGCAAGTAGCGCATTGATTTAAAGAAAGTTTTCAATTTTGACTTCAGAAAGATTGAGAATCCTGTTCTTGGTTGTCAAACGAAATGTTGATGAGATCAGTCTCGCACTTGATCGAACCAAACTGATAGAATTGATTTTGAACTTGATTGTTGTCCAAAGATTAATAAAAGATTTTAAAGATACCAATTCTGAACTTGGTTGTCGTCCAAAGATTGATAATACTGATTCTGAACTTGGTTGTCATCCAAAAAGCCAGTACGAAGCTGCCAGGAGCTTTTAATAAAAATCTTCTAAAAATGAGGAAACACAAGATATCCAGCTCATGAGAACCAAAGCTTTCTATCCAACAGTTCTGACTTAGTCAAGGAAACTGTTATGCCCCTTGTTTGTTTGATAACGAAGTCATTTTTAATGCAATTTTGAGCAAAAATTTAATTGATGATAGTGTGATCATGCCCCCTCAGGAACGAAATTGAAGGAAAAAGAACAAATCCCTTAGTTGAAAAGAACATAACACTTGCAAGAAGCGGTTGGGCAAGAAAGAGTGGAGTAGAAGAAGGTGTGTTTAAAAATAAATACACGATTACCAAGTTAATGACATGAAAATATGAGTGATAAGGTTGATAAAATGATGTTTAGACCAAGATGTATGATGAAATGTGTAGTATTGACCAATGTGGAGAACAAATGAAGCAAATTCATAATTTTTGAAACTGTTGCAAAAATGACACTGTGCTGCTGAAAACATCTTAGGCACCTTCGATTTGGTTCCCGATTGAGTAAAAAGAGAATAGAAATGAATTAGTAGTTGTCCGGGAGGAGTTTCAGAACCCCTAAATGTCTCAAAAGACCCATATAAGCCTCCAAAATTACCATTTCACTATTCATTTTCACTTTCCTCCATAGAAATTCAGAGAGCTCTGCAGAGAAGATGGTAGTCCCTGTGAGGAAGCACCATTTCAAGATGAGCCACCGACACCAACGACCAGCCGAATACCCACCGCCGGTAAGTGCTCGATAAACTACCGTGTGAATTTTGTAATTTTCAATTTCATGTATTTTTGTATTTTTAGAGCTAGTTGAATTTAGGATCGTATCCGAGATTCCAGATCACATCCTGCCAATCCCGAGTCGCATCCGGTTTGTCCCTGATTGCATCTAGCTTTTTTGAATTTCTGCATCGCATCTGGTTTTTCCCAGATCGCATCTAGTGTTATTCCTTTGTCTTATTTTGAGTGAAAACCCATCAGGGAATCACATCCCGTTTGCTTAGGATCGTATCCCGCATTTAGGATCACATCCCATTTTTTAGGGATCGCATCCGGTAAACGCAATCGCATCCTATATTTCCAGGATCGCATCTGGTAGAAGACTTAGATTTTTAATGTGTTTTGATCTGTTTGCGTCCTGCAAACTTGGAATAACTTAGCGGAGTAGGAGTCTGCCCCTTGTTGTAGATAGGATTCTTATGTTTTAATGTTTTGTCCAAAATCAGGGCCAGTTTGAGGTAGTCGCATTTCATGGCACTTACCCTGCGCAGGTCCTTGCATTTTCAGGATGGTTATCAGATGATGAGAAGATGACTGTGGTCTGATGTGGATTACGGTCCTTGATAGGTTTACCTGAGATCAGGGTAAATCGTGGGTTGTTGACTGCTTTGGCCGAGAGATGGAATTCTGAGAACAACACCTTCCATTTACCGACAGGAGAGATTACTGTGACTCCGGAGGATGTCTGGAGGATACTCTGTGTATCGATGGTTGGACATGAGGTTTTCTTTGAGTCCAGAGCTGGTGTGGAAATTGGTACTGCATGCATATTCTTTCAGGATGATACCATAGACCAGAGTTACTTGTCATGGGATTACATGGTTGATCACTATGATCAATTAGCTATGTACTTAGCAGGTTTGGTAGGTGGCATCCTTATGCCGGATAGGGGTCAGCATGGATTCCTGGTTGGTTGGGTGAGCATGGTTGAGCAGATGATCATCCACTGACGAAATTTTTCTTGGGGGAGCTGTATATTAGTGCATATGTACAGAGAGCTCCATGAGATTGTATACCATCACACCCACAGTATGACTGTGAGTATACTCATTCTTCAGATTTGGGCCTGGGAGCACATCCCTATCACACGGTCGATTGTAGATAGGTAGAGGGCACCTAAGAAGCCCTATGTATACATGTATGCAGGCCTTTTACAATAGCCCCATCTGGGCAAGGTCGAGTATTGGCGCCGTTTATTTGATGATATGACAGAGGTCGTCTGGTGACCATATCTAGACTGTGAGGTGTGGACCTCTGATGCCCGACAAGTACTATTTTTGTGTTAGAGTAGATATCTGATTGGCCAGACGAGGTATATTATAGATCATTTTGTCATTACCAGAGTTCTGAGGCAGTATGGTTGGCGACAGGGCCGTACAGAGGATATTATAGTTTATGCTCTTACCCAAGATGAGACACCTCTATGGGGTGCAAAGTTGACGTACGAGACTGCACATCAGGAGATCAGGGACATGGTGGCAGTAGACTGGGATCTTCAGCCGGATGTAGAGGATGCAGGTGTTTTAGATGGCTATACCGCTGAGAGACTTCAGTATCCATTTCCTCGATTCATTGTTCCAGAGGAGATCATTCCTCGCATAGAGGAGCCACTTGACTATGATTTGGATGACTGACCCGTAAGTGGTAGAGGAGGTAGAGACAGGGCTCCTGGGAGACATGGGGTTCATGATGGTGTCGTTCGGATGATGGTCCTGATGGAGATGACAGAGGTGGTGGAGGAGAGGCCGTGGATACAGGTGGTGCCAGCAGTAGTGGGCAGGGTAGACGACAAAGGTTCAAATTCATGGCCCCACAGAGAGATACTGGCCCATTGCTCATAGGTGAGAAACAATGTCAGAGACAACATGAGGCACCTGAGCAAGATGCAGGCAGGGATGGAGATCCTTTATCGAGATGCAAGTAGGAGAGGGAGAAGCTCCGAGCTCAGATTACAGCCTTGGAGGCCTGAGCCATAGCAACAGAGTCTAGGCTAGCTATATCAGATGCCTTGCTTATAAATAGGGACAGGTAGATGGAGAGACTGAGGGAAGAGAGGGATGCACAGGCCCATACAATAGTCCATCAGGGACAGAGGGCCACATATTATTATGCCCTATATCATGCAGTAGTTATAGAGGGGCAGAGAGCTCCTTCATTTTCTCAAGTGGCCCAGCAGTCAGAGGGGGCCATGCCTCCTCCATTAGCACCTTTTGCACCACCTCCTCCTCCTCCTCCTAACCAGGGAGAGGGGGCGGGACAGAGCTGAGATTTTTGTATCATTTTGTGTGACATGTACATTTTGAGATCACATATGTATATCTGGATCCTGCTGAGATCCCCTCTCTGTAGATGACATTCATACATATATCTGATTCATTTTTGGCATACTGATACTCTTTATGCTCACTGATACTCTTTAGGCTCACTGATACTCTTTATGCTTACTGATACTTTTTATGCTTTGATTTGTACCATTTTATGATGATATATATTTGATGCAGTTTCTTGATTCTGACATGTTTCATGAGTTCTCTTTGCTTTCATAGATGTGGTAAATGTATCTTTTTGCACATGTGATGATATCTTGGTCTTGTGATGAGTTAATTTTGCAGATGATAACATCATTTTATGATTTGGATGTGATGAGTCATTACTGATATAAATATGTTATAAATGATACCTATGTGAAAATGCAAATGCATGTTTCTTTTGATTTTTCAGTTATGCAAAATATATGTATGGATGCACTTAGGATGTGAAGGTAAAAATGCAAGACATGGATGCTTTGATTTTTGTATTTTCTTGTTTCTTCTTTTCAATGAATGCAAAATGTATGCTATGGATGTGCAACGATATTTGATATCAGTAATATAGATGATGTAATTAACTTGATGATTTTAGAAGAAGATAGAAACCTTTTTTGAGCTTAAAAATTCCTTATGCGATTATTTCTGTTGATAAATGCATCATGAAATCTCTAAATGCAGCTATATGAAGACTCTTAGGACTTGTCACTGATTTAGCAAATTTTTGCAATATTTTTTATCATCATCATTGGGCGGTTTTTCAGAATGGATATCTCCTGATAGTACAACCATCACTAATACCCACTGATATTATGATAATATGAATACTATGTTTTATTGAAATGTCAGAAATAGACTTAGGCATCAAGGCATAGAAGCTAGGATATCAGAATAGTCACCTTCCTTTTAATATACCAGATTCTGATTAAGGCAAGATATTGGACCTGCAATGACCTTGAAAATTCATATCCTTGGGTACATTATGATTCATATACCTTAGTGAGAATCTGGATCAGAAAATAGACAAGGAAATTGTGTCAAACTCACCGTAGTTTACACATAACTAAGATTGAGATATATGTGGCTATCTACCCATAGTAGCAGCTCTTACCATAAACATCCAAGTTAGGTGAAATTTATAGGATCATTTGGAACAACCACCATACGCAAAAAATCAAGAAAACATTATGTCCCCTATCCTTGCGACACTTTGTCTTTGCGCAGACGTCATTGAGTAACTAAGGAGACATAATAAATCATCAATTTGTGAATCAATCAAATAAAATTTATAATTACTTAGATGCCCCTAGTTGAAAACATCATCAGGACATAAAAGAATCATAATCAAACCATTATCAAACTATGTGTTTAAGTAGTACTTGTTCATTCATCTGTCAAACACAGTAAAGATTCATCAATAAAAAAAAATTGTAATACCAGCAATATGGTGTTCCATGTCTATACATTGATAGGATAATCCGTTCATGTTTGTGATCCAATATAGCCTTGTAGGAATGCTGTGAATGTAAATGTCATGTCCCATATTTTGGAAAGACACCCTTGTTTTGGAAAATGACATTGTTTTGCATGTATCAAGAAACATTGTGTCTGTGAGGCAAACCATCCTAGAGAAACCTAGCAACCGCTTTTGAATATGCTCACAAAGATGCCCCCTGTGTAGAATGACTTATTCCTAAGACGTAAAGATAGACAAATCCCAAGTGAGGATAAGATAGTCATTTAGGAAGATGAGGTTAGCGTATGAGCATAGGCAAAATTATGAAGGCCTAGTATTAGTAGTGCATTGATAGATGGAGCGCAGAACACAAGTGACGCTTGATTGCCAGGTTTTCACCACTTGGAAAGATTCTTTTCTTTCTTTTTGCTACCAAGATGCCTGTTTTACCAGGTGCTCATCAAGGCACCTTTCTCTTCTTTTCAATTTTTTTTCTATTTTTGCTTTTTTAAATGTTTTTTGTAGTATCAAGGTGCATGTTTACCAGGTTTTCATGAAGGATACCCATTTTGTAGGACCTTTTCCACTATTTTTGGATTTCTTCAGGATAAATTTTCTAAATGTTTTTGGTATTTTGCAAGAAGTTTTTGCTGCACAAGCTCTGCTAGCTGATCATTTAAGCGTAGAACCGCTTCAAATGTAGAGTGTTGATAGGATCTGGAAGAATGTCCCCCTCAGGTGTAGCTAATTGATAAGCTCCATTCCCGAAAGTAGCAGTGATAACATAAGGTCCCAACTAGTTAGGTTCAAACTTCCCTTTTTGCTCCCAGTTAGGCTGGTTCTTAGGATTCTCCTTAAGGACGAGATCTCCTACTTCAAATTTGCATGGTTTGACCTTTTTGTTGTAACCTTTGGACATACGTGCTTGATACACTTTGAGGTGATCGAACTCTTTTTGCCTGCGCTCATCTAGTAGGTCCAGGGAATTTATCCTATCTATGCGGTATTGCTCATCAGTAACCAGTCCTTGTAAATTTATATGCAAAGATGGGATTTCAACCTCAATAGGTAGGACTGCCTCAGTGCCATAGACTAGAGCAAATGGCATGGCTCCAGTAGGTGTTCGGATGCTTGTTCTATAGGCCCATAGTGCTGGATTCAGTTGTAGGTGCCAGTCTCTGCCAGACTTACAGTTATGTGTAGAATCTTGAGAATATTCTTGTTT
Source organism: Thuja plicata (assembly GCA_018584345.1). Taxonomy (NCBI): domain Eukaryota; kingdom Viridiplantae; phylum Streptophyta; class Pinopsida; order Cupressales; family Cupressaceae; genus Thuja; species Thuja plicata. Next base: position 285,965 of record MU225333.1, on the reverse strand, counting down.
GATGCCTCAGCCTGTCCATTACCTTGAGGATAATAGATTGAGGAGCAATGTTGAGTACTATGAAACTGTTCACAAAGGTCATCAATGTCTTGATTTTTAAATTGGCCCCCATTGTGTGTTACAATTGAAGAGGGTATCCCATATCTACAAATAATGTAGTTCAGAATGAACTTAGCCACCTGTTTGCCAGTGGCTTTGATTAGCGGCATGACTTCAACCCACTTTGTGAAATAATCAGTGGCCGTAATGATAAACTTGTGTCCATTTGAAGAGTTGGGATATATTTGTCCAACCAAGTCAAAGGCCCATTGTTGAAATGACCAATGTGTTATGAAAGGTATAAGTTCTCGGGCAGGAGCATGAATAAGGTTTCCATGTGTCTGGCATTTAAGACATGCTTTTGAAAATTGAATAACATCTTTCTCCATGGTAGGCCAATAATAGCCTACTCTTAGCAGTTTCTTGGCTAATGAAAATCCATTCGAGTGTGATCCACATACACCTTTGTGGACATCTTTTAATGCTAGATCAGACTCTTCGAGTTCTAAACATCGAAGAAGTGTACCATCAAGACTGCATCAATATAGGTTGTTAGTTATGAGTATGTAATGCAATGCTGTCCTAATCAGGGATCTTTTCTCATTTCTGGATAAATTGGAGGGAATGGTTTGGTCAGAAAGGTAAGCAATGATACTTGCATACCGAGATTGATCTGGGGTAGTCAAGGTACATATTACCTGGTATTCAGGGTTAGCAAAGGCAGGATAGGATATTTATTCCACCAAGAAGTCATAGCGAAATTGATGCTCCTCCAGTTGTAACATGGATGCCAAGGTAGACATAGTATATGTAGCCTTGTTCTCTGATCTTGGTATCTGCTGGAAGGTGACAAAGACAAAGTACTTCTTCAGGTCATCAACTAGTTGCTTATAGGGCATCAAATTTTCATCTTTTGTTTGATACTACCCATTGACTTGATTGAAAATTAGTTGGGAGTCACCATACATGTGTAACTCTATGATCTTCCATTCCATGGCGAGCTTGAGGCCATTGACCAATGCTTCATATTCTGAGATATTGTTGGTGCATGGAAACATCAATTTGTAAGATTTGGTAATCTTGTATCCTTGTGGAGTTATGAAGAGGACCCCTGCACTAGATCCTTGTTGAGTGAATGAACCATCAAAGTACATCTTCCATGGATGTTTAGTGAGATGCATGATTGTTTCATCAAGAAATTCAATTAGTAAAGGTTCATCATCCTGGAGTGGTGAATCAACCAATTGATCTGCAAGTACCTATTCTTTGATAGCTCTCTGTTCGACATATTCAATGTCAAACTCACTTAGAATTAGGACCCATTTTGCCAAATGTCCTGTTAATGCTGTTATGCTCAAAAGATACTTTAGAGGGTTTATCTTAGCAATGAGCTTCACTGTATGAGAGAGCATGTAGTGTCTCAATTTTTGTGATGCAAAGATGACTGCTAAGCATGCTTTTTCAATAATGCTATAATTGAGCTCATAAGTGACTAGGGTTCTACTAATGTATTAGATAGCTCGTTCTTTCTTTGTTTCATCCTCTTTTGCTAGAAATAATCCTAGGGATGTAGCTGTAGCTGAAATGTATAGGAGTAAGGGCTTTCCATGAATAGGCACCATAAGAATAGGAGGGGTAGCTAGGTATCCTTTCAATTCTATGAAGTTTGCTTCACAGTGTTCATCCCATTTGAATGTAACCCCTTTATGTAGTAGCTTAGTAAAGGGTTGTGCCTTATCTACAAGTTGGGACATGAATCTCCAGATAGATTGGAGTCTCCCTTGTAGCATCCTCAATTGACTGATATTACATGGAGGAGTCATCTCTAGAATAGCTTTTACCTTTGCAGAATCTACCTCGATTCCCTTTGCTGATACTATGAATCCTAGGAGCTTGCCGGATTGGACCCCAAAGGCACATTTCTTCAGGTTGAGCCTGAGTTGGAATTGTTCCATTCGATCCAATATCTTTCTTAAATCAGCAATGTGAGTACCTCTTTCTTTGGATTTAGCCAATGTATCATCGACATAGTCCTCCATGTTCTTGTGCATCATGTCATGGAATATTGTCATCATGACTCTTTGATATGTTGCACCGATATTCTTTAATCCAAAAGGCATGACATTACAGCAAAAGATACCCCATGCGCATGTGAATGTGGTTTTCTCTTGATCCTTAGGGGCGATATTGATTTAGTTATAGCCTAAAAATCCATCCATTAATGAATACATCTGAAAGCCTGTTGTAAGATCTATGATCATGTCAATGTTTGGTAAAGGGAAGTCATCTTTTGGACATGCTTTGTTGAGGTCTCTGAAATCCATACAGATTCTAATAGATTTATCAAATTTAGAAATGGGGACCACATTAGAGATCCATGCTGCATAGGTAATGACTTGAATAAATCTAGTTTTCAACAACTTTTCTAATTCTGCTTTCACCAATAATGCAACATGAGGATGCATCTTTCTAAGTTTTTGTTTTACGGGCTTAATCCCGGGAGCTATAGATAAGTGGTGCATGATGAGATTAGGATCTAGCCCTGGCATATCAGTGTAAGACCATGCGAAGTTGATCTTCTTCTCCTTCAAAAACTCTGTGAACTGTACCTTCTCTTCTTGTGATAAAGATTGTACTAGATGAACTATTTGAGGATTTTCAACAGTGCCCAAGTTTACTGGCTGTGTTGGTTCAATCAATACCGAAGATCTCTCCTAAAAGTGTTCAGGGAGGATATCAAGAGTCTGATCCTTTGGCACCTCTGAGAGGTTTTCACCATTGGATACATCTTTTTTCTTTACTATTTTGGGATCTGATACTGCCACAGAGTGGTTTTGACCATCAGTCCGCTTTTTCTTTTTCTTTTTTAGTTTGTGACTAAAAAACTTGATATCCTCCTGTGACATGTTCTCGCTCCTTGCATTGGTGGAAGAAGGGTAAGATTCACAAGCATTGAGATAACAAGCTAGGGTGTGGTCATTAGAAAATTTGAGGATAGGAGTAGGATCTATTTTCATCCAATCAAATAGGTCTGGAAGTACCAATTTTAGGGAGCCAGATTCTAGGAAGGACAACATCGTGTTAGCCTCAAGACCATTAATCGACATGACATGAACTGTTAAGTTAATTTCTTCGATATTTAGATTGATAAGAGTGAGATCATCATTAAAAGGGTCATTTTCAGTCATATATGGATCGAACTCTAGCGACTCATGAGTAGAAATCTCATCATCATCCCTCTGTAAAAGGAGGCTTCTTGCTTGTAGCCTATGAAATTCTTGTAGACTTATGTATTCACCAATGTCTCCATCAATGATCAGGGGAATGAACTCTTCTTCTGCTTTAGGAGGATCAATATCATTGAAAGGAGTGTTAGGTCATTTACTAAGAGCTGAGGGAGCTACAAACATGTGAATTGTATCTATTCCAATATCTTTAGAGGCAATAGATAGCCAATCCCACTCATAGTCATGAGAGTCTGTTACATCATCATCAGATCTGTTTAAGTACTCAACAATGTTTATTTGATGTACTCGATTAGCTGCTTGTAGATCAAAGTGAGGTAGATCGAGGACATGTGAAATTGTGACCAATTGCCCCCAGTTAGGATGTAGATTCTGTGGTCGGGGTATCTCTTGAGTGATTGTTGCTATGGTGTCTCCTACCTCTTGAATGGGAGGTTGTGCTAGCAAAGGAGTGTGAAGATCCTGTGGTACCTCAAAGCTAGGTACATAGCATTCTCCTTGATATTCAGGATTC
>MU225333.1:232684-270084 GCA_018584345.1 Thuja plicata | reverse complement strand
AATACACTCTTTTCGTATCCTTTCTTGTAACCCTAAAAAACACTTATATCATGCACTTTCCTTTTTAGGGAAACTTCCAAGGATAGCCGTATTAGGGTTTTACCATTCTTCGAGAAAATAGGAACCCTAAGGAAGAGTGTAAAGTACTCAAATTTATTAGTTGCCACATGTCTTGCATGTCTTCACCTGTCATTGCAATCTCCTAGAAATAGCTCTTACGTGTCATAGGAATCCATCATAACCATTTCAGCCATGATCTCCTTACACACAATTCAAGATGCCGACACATCAAGTGGAGTGACACATCAACATGCCAACTAGACATGTACACTCACACTTAATTACATTATTTGCAAGAAAATACATTTTACAAAACAAATAATAAGAATAGGAATTATCCAAGGTTGAGACACCTTATTCCTAACTGATAATGCCCACCCCAGATCCTGTCTTGCATCTAGAACCATCAAAATATAATTCCCAAACATCTTCTTGTTTAATTGTAAATATATTCTCATATGGAAACTCCACTGAGGTAACAATTGTATTAGGATGAGGACAAGGAGCTTTAGCTAAATAATCAATTAAAGCTTGTCCTTTAATTAATTTTTGAAGAGTAAAATTGAGATTGAATTCTGTAAGCAACATTACCCATTTTGCCAACCGGCTAGAGAGATCAGTTTTCAAGAAAAAGTGTTTTAAAGGATCGAATTTAACAATCACATTGACCTCAACATTCAACAAGTAATGCCAGAGTTTTTGACAAGCATAAACTAAAGCCAAGAATTGTCGTTCAAGTTGAGTATATCATGTTTCATAGTCCAACAAGGTTTGACTAATATAGTATACTGGTCTTTCCATTCCTTCACCGTCATGCTGAACCAATAATGCACTCACAACATTGGAAGTAGCGGAAGTATATAGGTAAAAGGGTTTATTAAATTGAGCAGGTTGTAGAATAGGAGGATTAGCAAGATACTCCTTGAATTTCTCAAAGGATTTCTTACATTCCTGGTTCCAAGAAAAAATAGTATCTTTTCTGAGTAAAGAAGTAAAAGGAGCAGTCCTATCAGCTAGGTTAGAAACAAAGCGACGAATAGATTGTATTTTTCCTTGTAAACTGTGTAATTGCAAAATATTCTTAGGAGGAGGCATGTTAATAATAACATCAATCTTTTCAGTATCGACCTCTATGCCTCGCTTGGAGATTATAAATCCTAATAATTTTCCAGAGTCAACCCCGAAAGCACACTTCTTCGGGTTTAATCTCATGTTATAAATCCTCATTCTTTCAAATATTTGTCTTAAAATGAACATATGATCTTCTCTTTGTATAGATTTTTCCAAGATATCATCCACATAATCTTCCAAAATCTTATGGATGTAATCATGAAAAATCAATGTCATGGCACACTGGTAGGTTGCTCCCACATTTCTTAATCCAAAAGGCATCATGACCCAACAGAATGTTCCACAGGGTGTAATGAATGCAGTTTTAAGTTGATCCTCAATAGGAATAAAGATTTGATTATAACTCAAAAATCCATCCATAAAAGATAATAAAGCATGTCCCGCTGTTGAATCCACAATCATGTCAATATTAGGTAACGGGAAATCATCTTTTAAGGATTCCCTATTTAGATCCTAAAAATCAGTACACATTCTAATCTTATTTTCTCCTTTAGAAACAACCACAATATTGGAAATCCATTCAGAAATCAATAGAACGGATGAATCCAACACCTAATAGCTTCTCAATTTCAGCTTTAACTAGTAAAGCGATGCCCAGATTCATCTTGCGAATCTTTTGTTTCACATGTTTAATATTAGGCTTAAGGACAATATTATGAGTAATGATCTTTGGATCTATGCCCATCATATCCAAATATGTCCAAGCAAAGATATCTTTATATTTAATCAAGAGAGAAACCAATTGATCACGTTCATCTTGACTCAAACACTTTCCAATTTTGATTGTTTTTCAACATCATTCTTATCTACTTGAACTTCAATGGTCTCAGTTATTAATAAATTACTTTGTGTAGGAGAATCCATTGGTAAAGGAGAAGTATCTTGATCATCGTGTTCTCCAAAGTGGGCCTCACTATTCAGACAATAAATCTTTCTTCTTTTATGATGAAATGTAGGTAGATCTTGATAAGCTCCTAAAAAATCAGCAAGGGCTTCATCCTCAGGAAAGATGTCCAAACTAGGCTTTTGATCCATGTCAAGGAGAAGTGGATTAACCAATTTCAAATGTCCACCACAAATATGATTGACATTAAGGGGAAAAGATGATGGTTGTCTATAAGGATTGAATCCTAACCCATACGTATAATCACAACCTTCATTATCCAAGGGTACTTGTATACCCTGTTCGTATTTACCACAACCCTTCCCATTAAATCCTGATTTCTTAAGTAAATGATAACAAGAGCCATACCTGTCGGCCATATCAGATTGAGTTAAAGGAGCGGCATATGTCACAATGTTATAGCAAATCTGGTTTTATTGCCTCAACTATTTCATCGTGAGTATCAGCAACAAAGTTACTTTTTAATTCCTCAAAAAGCGGAGATGGAATAAAAGCTTGTTTTTCAAATTTAGTTTGTTTTTTCATAAATTCCAAATCTGAAACCTTATATTCTCTGATGAAAGCAGGGTTAAAATCCAATGTTCCCCAATCATCTTCCACCAGGGAGGAAGATGGAATTTCATCTTGTTTAACCTCAGGTGGTTGCTCAGGTTTTTTAATTAGTTGTATAGGCTTGGAAACCTTAGCATATTCCACATTTAGGAAAGGATTTGGTGCATCATCCGCATGTAGTGTGTACATTAGATTGTTATAAATGAACCTAACCTTGCGATGAAGAGTAGAAGGAACTGCATGCATAGTATGTAACCAAGGTCTACCTAATAAGAGGTTATAATTGAGTGGTCTAGGCATAACATGGATAGAAGTGTATAGAAGCACATGACCAACTTTAAAGGTAGCGTAATAATACCCAAAGTTTTCTTTGCAATATTATCAAATCCATGAATAGGAATATTATCTGGTTGAATAGTTGTAAGATCGGCCTTAATTTCCCTAAGCATATCCATGCTACAAACATTAAGCCTAGATCCATTGTCAATCAATGTTCTACGAATGATACTCTGATTAATAGAGACAACAACCATAAGAACATCATATTGATTATGCACCTCAACAGTAGGTAAATCATCATCTAAAACTACAATAGGAGGTATAGGAGTCATAATATGCATGCATTCCAAAAATAAATTAATGTTCTCTTGGTTAGGAGGTGGAGCAGAGTTAGTTGACAAAGATTTGTACAACGCCTCATGATATGTAGGGGAAGTTTGAAGTAGTTCCCATAAAGATATCTTAGCTGGAGTACACGTAACTGTTCAACTAAATCATATTCCTTAAAGGAAGAAGGTAACCTAGGTGCTTGAGGAAGCACAGGTTGGGAAGGAGGTAAAGTAGTTGGGACAATAGGTTGAGGATTATTCTGTGTGCGATATGCATGCAAAACAGAATCTGTGTTATCAAAGAAATCTAAAGGATCTCTAGTTTTACCCTTAACAGTTATTTTAGGACATCCTTTGACTGTCATCAAAGGTTTAGGAGAGACCATTTTAGGTGTCTCAAAGTTGCAAATAGAGGAATATGAAGGTAACCATGCATACACTCTATGGTAAAGGTCAATTGAAGAGGTTGTGGAGGAGAATGAAGTGGGAATGGGATCCATGGTGGTCCCATTCAAACCATTTGCACACTCACTTCCATGTACCTCATTAAGGGATCTATCCGCTTATATCATAAAATCCTCATCGAAGTATTCTAAACAAGAATCATACATGTTGAGTATAAAAATAAAATAACAAGCATGTAAATATTTTTGTGTTTTCTTAAAGAAATTTAATGATTTTTATGAATTTCAAAAAATGTAATAGCATAAAAGAAAACTTACATCTATATGCATATAATATCTAATGTGAAATGTAAATCTAACACCAAAAAGAAAGAGTTGCCTATCACGGGTTCACCAAAATATAAAGTATAAAATTGGGAATCTATTAAGGTCTCCTAAATGGGATTTGTATAATGAGATTTACATAAGGAACATGACCCTAAACCCAATTTCAATCTTTTACACTTAATTATTATGATAAGAAATGAAAGATGTTTTCAAAGAATAATGAGATAAGATACCTACCTAAAGACATATCAGATCTGGAAAAACTCATTTTTTGCAGCCTGTGTTGAGTTTCTAGAAAATCCAAAGGATGAACCAGAACAAAAATGCAGAGACGAACAAAACCCAGAAATATTTTTCCGTTCCGACACTGTCCTGTGAAAAAGGTCAACCTTGACCCACAAATGTCACCCCTAACCCAATAATGTTGACCCTAACTTGCACATCGTCAACAGAAAATCTATTCACAGATCCTAATAGTTCTCTAAAAAGGGTATCCAAATCTAGTCCCAGATCCACTATCCTGTATGTGTAACTCCCAAAAATAGCACCTGCAAATATCTAAAAAGAGGGTTTTGGGTGGCTATATAGGGTTTTGCCTTAGTCAAACCCCCATTTTGGTGATCTTCAGCTCCACGAATAGCCGAATATAGAAAGTATATGTGTGTGTGTTTTGCTCTTTGGAAAGAGTATTTAAATATGTAATATCAAGATCTAATCCTCTAGATTAACAATCCTAACATACATATATGTGAGAAAGAAATGCGTAGATTTGAATATGATAAAGAAAGCATAAAAATCCCCCAAGGCTAAAGTACTCCTACCAATTCAAAATCCATAATTGCTACCCCATGATAATGTCCTTTTTGAATGCTTGAATGTTGAAAGTGGTAGATCTAATGGAAAAGAGCACCTTCTTGCTTCAATGAAGATATACAATAGCTTTCCCACCAAGAATGCTTGAGAAATGGATTTGGTATGTCCTTTTATCTTGTCCTTCTATATCATCCTCTTGCTTACTTGGATCATCATTGCATCATGTCATCTCTCGATTTCGTTTCATGATCAAATGAAGGCAAAAGAGAGTGCTTATATAGAGATCTCACTATAGGTATCCTAGAGCAATGCAAGGGACCCAAATTCAAATTTCTCCTTGAATTATGATCCAATTGCAATCACCAACCAAGGAGGGGGATGAATTAAATCAAATATCAGAGAAAACACTTTCGCATCCAAACTCGGGGACCTATTTTGAGTTTAGAACCACGATAAGCTCCGGATTTGAAAGCGGGGACCAACACCCGACAGAGGTCTATGTCGACCTCGCCCTTGACCTAGGTCAAGGTCAAGTTCAAACCTGACCTAGGTCAAGGTTGACCTCGACCCTGACCTAGGTCAGGGTCAATCTCGACCCTGACATGTGGTTTTAGGCTAGTCACCAGAAAGTGTCTGTGAGATTCCCAGGTCAGCCGGGGACCTAGGAAGGTGAGGGAGTCTTCTAGAATGCTGGGATGAAGGCCTAGAGGCCTAGGAGGACCAATACATAGGTCCTACCTAGAGGAAAGAGTCATGGAGAGGGAAATCTAGGAGAATCCATAAGATCCTACCCTAATTTCACCTAAACATGCAGAATCAAGTGTAGATGTATTCCTAAATGCAAATCTAATATGCAAGAGTACTAAATGAAGGTGCTAAACCTATCAAAATGGAAGTGATTAAATTTTAAGGTGATACACTATTTTCTTCCTCTTCCTCTCCATGGTTGTAGCCTTCAATCCCATGGTTATCTTAGATTTTTCTTCCTCATACTTTCCAAATACAGTAGCCTTTTTGTCAACTTTCTCTGCAAGTAATTCTATGATTGCTGCAGATGTCTCATCTATGTTTAATTCATAAGGTAATGGCATTAACCATGATACCCTTGGTAATACAACTTGTACATAAGTGAAATTAGTATCAAATAGAAAGAAAACATCATCATAATGCTTCTCTACTAGTGATGCAGGGATTCATCTCCTTAATCTTATCTTTTTCTTAAACTCCACAAAGTAATTACCCATGAAATTGTCAATATTTTACCCTATTTTTTTATGAACTCATTAATCTATATTGATACCGGTCGGTCCTGACTCCATACTACATCTCCTATAGTAGGAAAAGTATTATGAACCTAGGAAAATATGCATACTAATAGGGATCCAAAATTACACATAGAGTTCTTTGCCTTCCTGATAGCTGATAGGTTCTCAGCAAGTTGAGTTAGTTTTAGCTCGGAAAGATCATAAGTATGATCCCTTTTTAATATCTTCCATGCCTGATCAACTGCAATGCAAGGAACACAATCCAATCTTCTCAACTGATAAAACTTGTGAGTAATCACTCTGACTGCAAAGTCAATTTCAAGATCAGTGATCATTGAAATTATCAATCCTCTTTTATTCCACTCGACTAAAGTGTTCTTCTCAACTTCTTCTTTACTCTGACAATGCATTGTTCTTTTCCCTTGGATAACAGGGTAACCAGTGACTTGGTCAATGAAATCTTTGGTGATCTTCGTTGATCCATTGTTTAGGCATATTCTCATATCATGATATCTGCTTAGAACTATCTTGATCCATTTGATTTTGAAGTTGTGCGGGAAATCTAGGGCACAGACTAACCCTTTGTTGGCAATGTGCTGATGTTCAGCCTTCAATGCCCCATTCTCACAGAGTTTTTTATAGGCTTCCCTCAACTCAAAATCTCCAACTTCACTTATCTTGCACATGTAACATGCTCTCACATCATGGATCATAAGGAATTTGGGCAAGATTGATGACAGGGCTCCTGAAATATCTCCCTTCATCATAGTTTCATGTATGACATAGAAATTGGGCAGTGCACATGCGCCACTCCTGACTAATTAAATTTTCTTCATTTCCTTATCTTGTTTCTTCACTCTAGTAGATGTACTAGAAATCATTTGTCAAATTAGGTTTTTTGAGATGAACTCTGGGTAACTTGGCAACAATAGGTCTTTAACCTTTCACAATACTTGTCAATGATACACAGGTGGAATCTTTACTAACTTTTCTCAAATCACTTCTGAATCACTCTGCAAACTCTTATTGCTTTGTGAAATGAAAATGAATGGCTAAATCCATTATATACCCTCAAACAATAGAATTAGGTCTTCATTAAATGTTCTATACAGTGGTAGGTGAATAATAGTTATCTCAGCCTTTGAATAAATAGCTTGGTTAACTCATTCCATCACTCGGCTAGAATATTTACTCGGTCACTACTAACACTCGGTCAACACATCAGCTTGGTCGTTATGGGGGCTCGACACATACTAATACTGATGCTCGACATCAAATATGCACATCAATTCTTTGCTCGGTTCTTGCCTCAGATCTGTCCTAATGCATCTTAACTTATGAGGATATGGATTTTAATACATATGATGTTAGGAACTGGAGTAAAATATAGCATTAGAGAAAAAATTCCTTACATACCATATTTTATGAATTGGAAGTAGAGTGATCACCTGATCCATTAGACTGGGTGATATCGAATTCACTGGGTCTACTACTACTTTCTTCTTCTTTCTTTCTCCATGTCAGATTCATATGATTCTTAATCTCCTTAACAGTAGGTGTCGGGGCTCTGGTCTTGTAGTCTCTCTTAATATGACAGATCTTGTAAAAACTATAACAGAATAAACTTCCATTCATCCAACTCTTGGATTTGCCTCTGAAGTGTGTCATTTTACAATTTTCTACAATATGACCATATTCACCACAATAATGACAACTATTTCTTGTATTGTAATCGCAATTGAATGTGTTACCTTTCCTTGGTGCATTTATTTGTTTCTTGGATATCCATTTGGATTTTGTATTAGATCTATGAGTGAATCAGATCTATTTAACTTTTACACTTCTAAAATAAACTGATTCAACATGTATTCATAAACATAAACTGAAATGTTGTAATAGATCTAACATCTAATCATATCCATAATGAACACATAACAGAAAGATTTGGTAACCCAGAAACCCTTGGAAGGTAAATATGGGGTGGAGATGAAACCCACAAATCTTCACTACTGCTAATAAAGTTTTCCTATTAGGGCTACAAAGTTTGATCACTTTTGGTGATCTACCCTATGAGGGGTTTTCCCTGTTAAGAGCTAGAAAAATTATACAATCTACCTTGTTAAAGGATTTGAACTTACAATAAAGTAAGCACTTTGTTAAGAGATTTACAAAGGCCTGCTAGGACCACTCTATTAAGAGATTTACCCTGATTCACTTGCTAGAATGTATTAGTACCTGATCCTTTGGTCTGCACTTCAAATGTTGATAACGAATCTTCTATTTCCAACTCTTAACTGATCTCTCAATCTGATATATCTCTTTACTATCCTTCACTGCTCTGCTCAGCCACTCTACCTGATTTATGCTTCTGATATGCAAAACTCTAATTCACATACACACCCAATCTTTTCTCTTCACATATGCATCCACACACATACATAGATTAGGGTTTGAAGCATCTCATATATAGATCACTGATGAAACATCTAGATCAAGATCAACAATCTAGATTCATCACATTTTTCCTCTTACGCATCCCTAATTTTGATTGGTTGCATGACTTACATAGGGATTCATGATCTCAGAAATTACACATAATTAATGCATTAAATGTCATTAATAATAATTAAAGGATTCATAGAATTTGGCCAAAATGGTTTACCTAAGTGTTTGTGCCATTCTAAACACATATATCAAAATTGTCTTACTCGACCTAAAGTAAACTCTGATGCTCGGTCAAAACAGTCACTCGACACTGGCTATCTATGCAACTCGACAATCATTCTACTCAAAAAATATTTAGTACTCGATGACCACTTACTTACTTGGAAGTAACTAATGCTCGGTCTCGGCCTTAGTGGGATGAATCAGCCATAGTGATGACCGACCAACCTGCCTTGATTATGACTAAGTGTGTGACACTAACAAACAATAAAACTTGGAGATCAACAATCTCCCCCTTTGACATTAGTGGCAAAAACACTTTGTCATGACTCTACAATCCTTTCCAAAAAAAATAGTAATCAAGTATACCAAAAACTCCCCCTAAGATTATGACTCGGTCTTCATAAAGACTTCGCTATACATCCATCATAATCTTAAGTATATAACTCCAAAAACAAAAAAATAATGTGTTATACCTTCTCTGCTCAGATCATTTTGTTATTTTTCTTGTCTGCATCTTTTACATTTCCCTTTTGATTATATCTAATTACATTTCCCCCTTGTTTTTGTCACTCTTGTCTGCTGGGGTTGCAGGGGTCAAACCATACTTATCCAAAAATGGTTTGTGAATCTTTAGGATCATTGCCAATGCATTATCCCAACTAGTTCTAAAAGACTCCAAAACCTGTATCTTGATTTCTAGCTTGACATCTAGATTAATCAAAAACTTTGCAATATTTAGAGGTCGCTCCCTCTGTGCTAACTCTTTTGCATATGAAAGCTCTCTCTGCATGACCTCCAAATGAGGTATCAACATCTTCTGAATTGTAATCAACTTAGCCCTTATTCTGCCATTATAAGCCACAAGCTCCATTAATCTCCCTTGGGCGTGAGTCAACATGTTAAAGTGAATAGAGTTGGAACTTGCATCCATGCTTAGTGAATGTCCTATTGAATTCATGTCTGACTTTAGCTTCTCAATAAGCCATTGATTTTCCTTTGTAAAAAAATCAACATCACATAATTGCTTGTACAAAGAAATAACATTTTCTACAACTTCCTCTAGGTTATGTACCAAATCAAAAAGTGCAACCTATTTTACATTAAGTTCTATTGTAATTTTCTCATGCTCTTTGGCCTCAAAATTTCTCTCAGACGATTGCATGAGCTTCTCATTTACATCAATATCATCATTGTTCACCTTTTGAACAATATGAACCAATTGATATATAACAGGTGCTTTCTCATTTACATCCTGAAGCTTAAATGCATCAACAAATATATATTTGATGTCATGTAATACCTTCTTTTGTTGATGTTATCATTTCAGTTTCTCCTGCTTGCTCTTCCTTTTCAGTAAACTCTACAAAATATGCACTTGGTCATAGGATAAGTTATAAGTGTCCCATTTTGGAATCACTATAACTTCATCAAGTGTTACCTCAGTGCTTAGAGACTTATCCTTTTTCTTATGTGACTTATTTTTCTTGGTCTCTTGTGTGTTGCTACTCAGCTTCTAGTCTACCTACAATGTATTGGTGTCACCATTAATTGTGAAAAAATCCTTCTGAGTGAAAATTTCCTACTATTCAGGTGTACCAACAATTCTTAGTCTTGGTAAGTAGTAGCTTTATCAATTCTTGAATTGCCTCTTTCTCTATAGGCTCCTATTTTTCCTCCGTCTCAATGGTCTTAGTCTCCTCTATTTCTTCTTTATGGGGTCTAGAGATATCTGCTGCAGACTTATCTTCTTGATCTTCTTTATTCTTATCTTCTTGCATTTCAAAGTTTGCCTCGGTAGGGGAATCTAGAATATTAATTGTATCATCACCCCGCTCCTCAGCAAATCTTGTGTATCCTCACCAGTCATTGTGATTGAGTCATCAATTACAAAGTCCTCTATTTGTGCATTCTCAACCTTCTCCTTTATTTCATCCTCAACATTATCTAGATCATCAATGTCTTCTTTGTTATCAAGCTCAACTTTTTCTAATGCGCCTTCATCTTTTATTGCACTTTTATCAACTAACAATCCAAAAATGATCTTCCAAATTATTTGGCTATGTCTTACAACTCCTTCAACATCATTCTTTAGTATTTAATATACTCTCAACTTAGGAATGAATCTATATCTATGTTTCTCCATAAATATTTCTCTCTATTTCTATATCAGTTCATGCATTATTTGGGCTAAAGCCCCTTCTCCAATCTTCCTTTCAGTTGTAAGAGAAAACTACCAATTTTTTTCAATCTTTCTAGACAATTCCTTGGGGATATGATTCCCAATCTATAATGGTGTCATTCTGAATGATGCTAACATTTCTATCATTGCATCTTCTATCTTTACCTTGTTATTTTTACTTAGATTTTCAAATTTGGTGAACTTAAAAAGGTTACAAACCTGCTGAACTCCTGATAATCTAGAAAATGTCATCAATGTTTGTAGGATGTTTGAATGTAGTTGCCTTGTGTTTGTTAATTTCTTCTATATTTGTCATATCCTCATCTTCTTCATCTTTACCCAATATATATTTCCTTCTCAACTTCCTCTTGGGTTTTCTCAGTTCAGCTTCAGTTTGTACTCGTTTCCTTTTCCTTGAGCTCTCCCATTCAGCTTTCTTTAGTAAGATTTTATTTGGTGGCTCAGTTGTTATTATAGCTACTGATGCTTTGGTTCTTGGGCTAGATGTGGTAGGAGGAGTAGGTTTCTACTGTGAACTCCTCTTCTTAGTTGAATCGGTAACCATCACTTTATTACCCTTTTTATCCACTTCCACATCTTCATCTCCACTCTCTTCTGAATCACTAGATTGGTCTTGTGTGATTTGTATTGGTACATCATAATCTTCTTCGTATTCTCCAAACATCTTCTCAACATTTTTCACTATTTTCTTCCTCTTCCTCTCCATGGTTGTAGCCTTCAATCCCATTTTTATCTTAGATTTTTCTTCCTCATACTTTCCAAATAAAGTAACCTTTTTATCAACTTTCTCTGCAAGTAATGCTATTATTGCTGCTGATGTCTCATCTATCTTTACTTCATAAGGTAATGGACTTAACCATGCTACCCTCGATACTATAGATTGTACATAATTGAAATCAATATCAACTAGAAATAAAACATCATGATAATGCTTCTCTACTAGTGATGCAAGGATTTTGCTCCATAATCTTATCTTTATCTTAAACTCCACAAAGTAATTACCCATGACATTGTCAAAATTTTACCCTATTTTTTGTATGAACTCATTAATCTGTATTGATACCGATGGGTCCTGACTCCATACTACATCTCCTATAGGAGGAAAAGTATTATGAACATAGAAAAATATGCATACTAATAAGGATCCAAACTTACACAGAGTTCTTTGCCTTCCTTATGGATGATTGGTTCTCGGTAAGTTGAGTTAGTTGTAGCTCGGAAGGATCATAAGTATGATCCTTTTTTAATATGCCTAATCAACTGCAATGAAAGGAACACAATCCAATCTTCTCAACTGATAAAATTTGTGAGTAATCACTCTGACTACAAAGTCAATTTTAGGATCAGTGATCATTGAAATTTTCATTCCTCTTTTATTCCACTCGGCTAAAGTGTTTTTCTCAACTTATTCTTTACTCTGACAATGCATTTTTATTTTCCCTTGCACAATAGGGTAATCAGTGACTCGATGGATGACGTCTTTGGTGATCTTCACTGGTCCATTCTCTAGCCATATGCTCATATCATGAAATCTGTTTAGAACTATCTTGATCCATTCGATTTTGAAGTCGCACAGAAAATCTAGGGCACAGACTAACCCTTTGTTGGCAATGTGCTAATGTTCAACCTTTAATGCCCCATTCTCACACAGTTTGTTATAGGCTTCCCTCAACTCAAAATATCTAACTTCACTTATCTTTCACATGTAAGATGCTCTCAATCATGGATCATAAGGACTTTGGGCGGGATTGATGATAGGGATCCTGAAAGATATCCCTTCACCGTAGTCTCAGGTACGCCATAGAAATTGGGTAGTGCACATGTGCCACTCTTGACTAATTGAATGTTCTTCATTTCCTTATCTTGTTTCTTCACTCCAGCAGATGTACTAGAAATCATTTTTCAGATTAAGGTTTGTGAGATTAACTATGGGTAACTCAGAAACAACAGGTCTTTAACCTTTCACAATACTTGTCGATAATACACAGGTGGAATATTTACAAGATTTTCCCAAATCACTTCTATGAATCACTCTGCAAACTCTAATCACTTTGTGAAATGAAAATGAATGGCTAAATCCATTATATACCCTCAAATAGTCAAATTAGGTCTTCATTAAATGTTCTATATAGTGGTAGGTGAATAACAACTATCTCAACCTTTGAATAAATAGCTCGGTTAATTCATTCCATCACTCGGTCATAATAGTTACTCGGTCACTATTGATGCTCGGTGAACACATCAATTCGGTTGGTATGGGGGCTCGACACATACTAATACTGATGCTCGAAATCAAATATGCATATCAATTCTTTGCTTGATTCTTACCTCAGATTGTTCCTAATGCATCTTAACTTATGCAAATATGGATTTTAATACATATGTTAGGAACTGGTGTAAAATATAGCATTATATAAAACAATTCCTTACATACCGTATTTTCTTAATTGGAAGTAGAGTGATCACCTGATCCATTGGATAGGGTGATCTCGGCTTCACTGGGTCCACTACTTCTTGCTTCTTCTTTCTTTCTCCATGTTAGATTAATATGATTCTTTATTTCCTCAACAATAGGTATCATGGCTATGGTCTTGCAGTCTCTCTTAGTATGACCGATCTTGTGACAACTATAATAGACCAAACTTCCATTCATCCAACTCTTAAATTTGCCTCTGAAGTGTGTCATTATACAATTTTCTACAATATAACCATATTACCACAACAATGATAACTATGCCTTGTATTATAATCCCAATTGAATGTGTTACCTTTCCTCGGTGCATTTCTTTTTTTCTTGGATATCCATTTGGATTTTGTATAGGATCTACAATCTTGAGTTCTATGACCAAACTTCTGGCAATTGTAATAATGTCCTTGAAATCTAGGTGAATTAGGTGTATTTCTTGTCTTTGACCCGCATTCATGTGCTTGATGCCCATGTTTCTTATAGTTAAAGAAATATCCTTTGAATTTAGGTTTAGGATTGGACTTATCATTCTTGCTTCAAAAAATATTTGTTGTGTGACCAGGTTTCCCAAAATGATGACATGTAGGTTTTCTAATCTTCCGCTTTGCATTCCTTTATTCTCCACTTTTTTATGATTCTCCTTCTTCAGTGGATGAAAGGTGCATAATATGGCCTAGTCCAGAGGTATAATTATTCCTTCTTGGTGACCTCATCATTTCCTCAAAGTATCTCAAAGATTCATTGGGTCTGTTTATCCTCTTAATGAGTTCTCTTTCAGATCTCAACTCATTTTTCAGTTGATTGTTCTCTGATCTTAGATATGTAATTTCAATTTATTTTATGTTTACCTCTTGATTTTCAAATAATAGTTGGTTGACCATGTCCAACTGATTGTTTGTGAGCTTCTACACATCACTTGTCCTTTCATCAAGTCTAGCAACCATATGTTTCTTATCTTCTTCTGCCTTTGTCTTGTCTTCCTCATCTTTCTTCTTGTGATCAATCACCTCACATAATGTAATTGAATGAGTTTCCTATTCTATCTTAAAAATTTTGACTCGTTCTTCCAGTGTGTTGTTCTTCTCCAATAGATCTTCAATTTATTTATTACTTTCTTTGGAATCTCCATTGTCAAATATACCTTCAATGTCTTCTTCTTTATATGAAGTGTCATTCAACTGAGTTGCCAATTCTTTCCTAGCTTTTAAGGATTTCCTCAATTCTTCTCTTGCCATCTCAAGCTGCTACAGTGCTAGCTGGATATCAATCTTTTGACTCTCAATGACCTTCCCCAACTTATAAACCTCAATCTCCAAGATCTTAATTCTCAAGTGGTTAGACTTCTTCTAAGAGAACAATTCTCTAATACCAATTTTTGGAAGTTTAATATGGGAAAGTAGTATATGAGAGAGAGGGGGGGGGGTGAATCAGATCTATAAAACTTTTACACTTCTAAAAAAAAATGATTCAACATGTATTTATAAACATAAACATAAATGTTTTAATAGATCTAATATCTAATCATATCCATAATGAACACATAACACAAAGATTTGGTAACCCAGAAACCCTTGAAAGGTAAAATTGGGGTGGGGATGAAACCCACAAATTTTCACTAATGTAGTTTAAAGTGTGCCTGTTAGGGATACAAATTTTGATCACTTCTGGTGATCTACCCTATGAGGGGTCTACCATGTTAAGAGATTACAAAATTATACAATCTACCTTGTTAAAGGATTTAAACTTACAATAAAGTAAGCACTCTGTTAAGAGATTTAAAAAGGCCTGTTAGGACCACTCTATTAAGAGATTTACCCTAATTCACTTGCTAGAATGTATCAGTCCCTGATCCTTCAATCTGCACTTAAAATTTTGATAATGAATCTCCTCTTTCCAACTCTTAACTGATCTCTCAATCTGATATATCTCTTTACTGTCCTTCACTGCTATGCTCGGTCACTCTGCCTGGTTTATGCTTTCGATATGAAAAAATATGATTCAAATACATACCCAATCTCTGATCTTCACATCCACATCCACACACATACATAGATTAGGGTTTTAAGCATCTCATATATAGATCACTGATGAAACATCTAGATCAAGATCAACGATCTAGATTCATCACATTTTACCGCTTAGGCATCCCTAATTTGGATTGGTTGCATGGCTTACATAGGGATCCATGATCTCATAAATAACACATAATTAATGCATTAAATGTCATGAATAATCAATCATTAAATAATTCATAGAAGTCGGCCAAATGGTTTACCTAAGTGTTTGTGCCATTCCAAACACATATATCAAAATTGTCTTACTCAGCATAAGTAAACTCTGATGCTCAGTCAAAACTGTCACTCGACACTGACTGTCTATACAACTCGACAATCATTCTGCTTGACAACTACTAAGTACACGATGACCACTGACTTGCTCGGTAGTAACTACTTCTCGGGCTCGGCCTTAGTGGCATGGCTCGATCGCAGTGATGACCGACCAGCCTGCCTTGATTATGACTAAGTGTGTGACACTAATAGACAACAAAACTTGGAGATTAACATATATTTGTACCTTATATAATTGGTATCAAAATATGCAACTACAAAATATATTTGTACCTTATATAATTGGTATCAAAATATGCAACTACAATTGTCAATTAGAAATACAACAAATTGCAACTCATTTTAAAGATGAAGCAGTGTAAATAAATAGTTTGTACAATAAAGTGTGTCATAGCTAAAGCATGAAACAAAACAAAACAAAAATAGTCACATTACTTCAAGGTATTTCTTCAGCTTTTCTTCACCTTTATCTTAGCGTTTTCTCAAATGAAAATGTTAAATAACAATCAACAACTTATTTTGCATAAATTATTGTTGAAACATTCATTGCCATTGCTTTAGTCTTAAAATAATTTGCAATTTCTATATTTGTTTCCTATGTGCTTATCCTATGTTGAAACATTGCTTATCCTATGTGCTTACCCATTGCTTTAGTTTCTATATATGTTTCCTATTTCTTTAGTCTTAGCGTTTTCTCAAATGACAATGCTAATTAACATCATCAACTTATTTTGCATAAATTATTGCTGAAACATTCATTGCCATTATTTTAGTCTTAAAACTGTTTACAATTTCTATATCTGTTTCCTATGTGCTTATCCTATGTAAAAACACAACTAATGTTTTATATTGCACAATTGCTTATTAAGTTGTACAAATGAAAGATAAGTTGGCAATTTTTTGTGTAGTTCTCTTCCTCTGTACTTTTGACCACTCGGAAATTAAAAGTCTTGTATTTTGAATTTCAATTGCTATTATAAGGATTCTTGTTTGAAGAAGAAAGCTATTTTTTCAAAATAGCATAATTCCACAGTTTAAACAAATTGTGAACTATTTGAATAGAAGGACAACAACAATGTAAAGTTTAAAGTATATGTCATGATACATGAAAATAAACAAATTAATACAAATAAAAAATAGTCACAATAGCTTGAAATGAAGATAGACCAAGATATAAAAGAAGAAAATTAGTCACCATATGTGCAAACATGATACAGAATGTTAGCATACACAAGACATTTGCATTATTTATTAATTGTAATAAAAAAATTTACCCATTTTTAATAACAAAATTAAACAAACACCTAGTTGTTAGTATTTACTTATTTTATTGACGCTACTATTTTCAAAATTTTATTGGCGAAAATCAAGGGACAAATCATTTTTTAAAAGTAACACAAATTGTTTGTATTTTGTTCATTGTATGACAATGAAAAAACACAACATATGCCTTCTATTTGCTAACCCATTTTGTATAATGTGTGCAAGTACATAGCAAATGCATGCCAACATATAATAATATTAATTGATGAAAACTTTCAATCCCATAGCTTTTGCTACAGGTATGATAATTGGTTTATATGTTTTGTTTTCTGCTTTTTCTATCCATATATTACTTCATTGCAAGATTGTGATTGACTTTTTTTTATTAATATATACATAGTATTGCAAAGCATTTTATATATGCACTACTTTTTAAAGAAATAAAATAACCCTTTTCTTGGTAATGCATTTTTCACAATGTCTATTATACTCACATTTGCAGATACATTGCAAACATAATAAAATATTGATGCATTACCATAATTTTACTAGCACAAGATTTTCAACGAACATTTTCAAACACATACACTTGACTACAGGTGTGATAACTGTTTCATTTTTTGTATTTCTTGGTTCATCTCCAGTGCAATATAACATACAATTTTTTGTACTTGTTCATTTGCAACTTATACTTTCTTTTGCAACTTTTTGCAACCAAATTAGTTTATCAATATGCTTACAAACATTGTAACAAAGAAATAAAATATGCCACAAAACTTGATTATTGAACAAAAAAAACCAATATTTTTGTATAATGTGTTATCTCTAGCTATGTAATTTGAAAGCTAAAGAAATATCAATTGAACTCAAAATTATGATGGACAAAATGTAAAGAATAGCAACAAGGAGAAGTCAAGAGAAAGCCATTTCCAAGAAATTATTCAACAATGTTAACATCAATGATGAAGTCAATTTATTAAGAAGCATCATGCTTCACTTGACAATGAAAATTCACATAAAAGATGCAAACATCAACTATACCAAAAAAGTCATCAAACTGGTCACTGCTCAACATACACTTGTTTCTTTGTTCTCATTTGCGCCTAAATCAATGATTCAGGGTTTTATTAGAGGAATATGCTTGGTATATTTTCATTTATAATCTCACCAGAGTAAAAAACATTGTATACTTACATTTAATTGTAGAGAAAAGTATCAACATTAGTTATTTGTTTCCTTGTATGAAATCAATTTTGAGACATTTCTTATTTCTGCGTATATCATGATGACAAATAATTGTGCTACATGAATAGCTATTAGAAAACATTTGTATCACTTATTTCATTTCTAAACCAAAAATATGATTTATTTAGAAATTTTAATGTGTTGTTACTTATTAAAACTATGCATTATTAAAAGAAACTAAGAAAACAAAAGCTAATACCAATGATTTGTCTCTACAATGACTTATTGTACAAATGTTTGTTCTAATTATTCCATTGTTTGAATGCGTTAAATTTTTTCTCTATTTAGATTTACCATGAGTTATTATACGTCCACAATACATAATTATACAACTAGTCAAAGTTATAAAATTATAATTGAATTGCATATATTTATGCGCAATAGCTCAACCAAAAAAACTACTTCCTTGTCTTTCATCATTGCTAACATATTTCTATTATATATATTGCAACAATATTGTGCCCAACAAAGATTTAGTGCTACTATCTCCATATGGCTCTGTATTTTGGTGTGAATTATATGTATTATAACGAGACTTTGCTACAACAATGTTAGCGGTTTTTTCAAACAGAATACAAAAATATTTATGAGGCTATAATTTGCATCCTTGAATACTATACTCATTGTCAACATTTTGATCTTCACAATGGTTAGGTTTATGAATTTTTCTTCACTTCTCCCTTATAGACAGTTGCGTTCCTTGATTTTGTATACATGGCCGGCAACAATATTGTTTTAAAGCAATACTAGACAATAATTGACTCATCTATTGGATCAATCAATGCCACAATGATCTCTGGCCCTTTAGCAAAAGTATTTAATGCTAAAACAAGAAGCAAATCTTCCAGAATACAATATGCATTGATCTTTTTCAAGTCTTGTGTCATATATAATGACTTTGTGGTGATGAACGTGTTCTTTGCTAATAATAAAGACCTCTTTATTGAGGCTCAAAATAATATGATCCAAAATTTTTTCTTTGGCCTTGCCACTATGGTGGACAGATTGAATCCAAGACCACCTTTTAAGTTCATCAAGCAGTGATTAGTTCTCCTTATATCAACATTTTTTACATTGCTATGCTTTTAGTCTTTTCTGATGCTCTACAGATTGAACTTTTCTATCATTTTGTAAATAGTATCTATATACTATGTTCTTATTATCTTATCTATTTCATGCATAATGCATTTACAAAAAAACATAAAAAAATCTCTCATTTCATGGAAAAAATTTCAAAGGCATGTTTGAATGAATTGACTCCACCTTATGCATGTTTGAATGACACAATGACTCTATCTCCTGACTACACCTTTGATTCAGAGTGCACACTATTTATGGGGGCTCTTGTGGCAATGGTTGATGGATCTCAGGCCACATGTGCTTCTATTCTTGGTAGGTAATTGAAGAACAAGATTTGGTGCTAAGAAAGCCATGGGTTTTGGGGACCCAATCTCTCTCTCTCTCTCTCAGCCAAACCCTAGACAACCCTTTTTAATCCCCTTTCTAAACCACTTAGTGTATGTCTAAAGTACGTTCGTATCCCCAACTTGCCCCTTCACTTTTGGGAGAAGTTATGTTTTGAGGTCATTGGCAACTCTATTGGTCGTATTATAAAGGTGGATGAGACTACAACTACTTTGGGTATCTCTACCTTTGCACACATTTTGGTTGAAATTTATATCTCCACACTGCTCCATGGAGATGTTGTTCTCATGGTAGGGGATATGCCATAGACTCGAGTGGTAGATAACAAGGGCACCCCATTTTGATATCATTGGTGCTTCTCCAATGGTCACTTGGAAACTAATTGTTCCCTCCTACAATGTAAGGGTGATACTACTTGGTTGAAAGATGATAATGATGAACATATCTATCATAGATTATGATTCTTCCTTTGATAAAGAATCACAAGCTGACTACTAGGATGAAGCTCCTGCTATGAATTTGGGTAAAGTTCCTGCTACAAATATGGGTGATGCTCTCATTGTAAATCAGGCCATGTTTGTCCCTATGGGCACTACTACTCCTACTCCTAGTGGTGTGGCCCCTTCTTGTTGTTTTGACCCCACTCATCCTACTTTTTCTCTTCTTTAAGCTTCAACTAACAATGTACAACTTTGTCAACACTCTACCTCTTGTGCAGATTGTTTTCCAAATAGAGTGTCACAAGTTTCTCCTCCTTGTGGTGGGGATCCTAATGATATCATTGCCTAAACAATTGTCTGATGGCGTAGGAAAAAAATGTCTTCTAACCCCACCTTCTTCTCTCCATGCTATGGGTGAGTTGTTTATCCACTCTTAAGGTGGGCAACTAGCCTTCTTAGTGTGTTGTTTATCTTTTGTAATTTACAACATGTTTTTGTAAGTGTGTTATTGATATCTTTTGATGCCTCTAGGCTGTAGTTGTGTAAGATTCAACACCCTTTTTATGTTGTTGATTTGAATAAAAAATAATTCAAATGTGCTCCAATTCCTTGACTCTAGCATGAGTTTTTATATAGACTATTCATTGCTATCGCTTTAATTGTAGCATACATTTTCTTATAATTTTTTCATTGTTAAAATGGATTAGAATTTGTTCTTAGTTTAGCAATGTGGGGTTTTTTTTTGTGTAACATTTTTGTTTGAGGCAAAATATGACCATACACACTAAAGTTTTTGTTTTTTTCTCAGAAATTGCTCAAACAAAAATGCAAACATAAAAAATCATTCCCAGGAAAATTAACTCTACCACGCATAGCCAAACTAACAACAAATTATAACCAATTTAACACTAAAATAATCATTTAATTAAAGGACGATAAAAAATTCCATGGGACCTCTTTATTGAGTCTCAAAAGAATATGATCCCTGATTTTTTCTTTGGCCTTGCCACTATGGTGGACAGATTCAATCCAAGGCCACCTTTGAAGTTCATTAAGCAGTGATTAGTTCTCCTTGAATTAGCATTTTTTACGTTAAAAAAATTAGCATGAACAAAAATTTAAAAAAACTCCCGCTCCATGGAAAAATTTCTGAAGGCATGTTTGAATGAAACGACTCCAGCTTCTACATATTTGGTTGGCACAATGACTCTATCTCCCGCCTACTTCTTTGATTCAGAGTGCACACTAGGTTTGGGGGCTCTTGTGGCTATGGTTAATGATTCCCACACAATGTCTGTTGTTGTTCCTAGTAGGCCGCATGAGTCTACTACACCTTATGTCATTGCTAACCCAATCCACTTTACCCTATAATCTGTGGTAGGGTTGTAGGGTGGTCCACTTTTGGCTAGAGGTTCCATTTTTTCTAATGGTTGGGTTCCTACTAGGATGGTGTCCATTGGGAACCCCTCTCAGAGATCTGATACTAAGGTTTCAAAGGTCATGAATGAGGGGATCCCTCCCACAAAGCCCCTCTCTATTGTTGGTGGATAGATTTTTTCTCGTGTGACCAAAAAGTTCCTTCAATAGATAAATATCTACCTCTTGCCTATGCCAAGACATCCCCTATAGTGGTGTGTGATCATGATGTGGTGTAAAAAATTGGTTTCTACAAAAATTGTTGGTTGATTTGTAGATTTGTTGGTTTCTAGCCTTCGCTTCTCGACCTCGATCACTAGGTGATAGATTCTTGGAGATTTCTAGTCTTTCAATCTTAATTTGCAAAATAAAATCATCACTATATACAAAAAAATACTTTATCGTTCCCAATTTTAAATGAAGACCATATTTTTATTAAAGAAAAGCTCAACCAAAAGCATTTCTTGCATGTTTATGTAATATATTAAGATATAAAACATATTAGCTACTTTTCAAACACACTTAATTGTTTTTTTCCAAATAGCTACAAATTGTAGTAACCAAACATTGTCTTTGACATTACACTAGAGCTAAACCAAGATTTAAAAATCAAATAAATCAATTATCATACATGCACATATTATACACATGGTGTTGCAAAAGACAAGGTAGATGAACTATTTGTTGAATGTGATAAAATTTATTTTCTGATTTTTATCTCAAAAATAAAAAAATGGTTGTTGTTCATTGTTCATGCATTATTTCTTTGCTATCATTTTTTAATTTTTATAGTAAAAATTTGAAAGTATAGTCTGAAAAGAAATTGAACAGTTTCATTCATTGAATCATATTCAATAAAAAGTTCATATACTATATCTTTTCTAACAAATTTTTCATAATATGCACAAATATTAAATGCATAAATTTCAAAATAGACAAATCTATAATTTCAACACAATCATTTTTGGATATTTGCTTCAATTGCAATATTAGATATCATATTTTCTTATATCAATACTTTATGTTAGGAATAGAAGACAACAATCTAACAATTACATGCAGAAATATAACCAATATTAGAAAATAACAAACCAAACATAATAGAACACAAGACACAAAGATTTAGCATGGTTCACCCAATCCCTAAGCTACGTCCACCAAACATCAAGTCCAATCTTATTATTATCCAGTGATTACAATCTGATCACAATACGCAATCCCTCATAGCTCAATACCGTCGTAAGAAGCTAATCAAAACATACATTACATAAAAGCATAACCCTAAAGTTTAAAATACTTTCCTGTATAGTAATTTCCTGATCAGTCACCACAATATAAAAATCTCCCACTTGGGGACTGATTAGACTCCACATAAACCAATAATTCTCCCACTTGGAGACTGATCCTATAGCTAAACCGCTACCTCGTGAAGCTCCCATTGGATCCAACCTTCCTGGACTCTGTTGTTCTGTATGTCTATTCAATCTAGAAGACCAACCGAAGTTAAACAAGAATTCATCTTCTCCCTCGTAAAAACCTTTGTAAACATATCTGCTGGATTATCATCTGTATGTATCTTTTCCAGCTTTAACTACCCATCATCCGAAACTAATTGAATGAAATGGTACCGCAACTATATGTGCTTTGTCTTTGAGTGAAAATTAGAATTCTTCGCAAGATGAATGGAACTCTAGCTGTCTGAATACAGAAAAAGATAATCCTAAAGAATAATATTTTGTCATTAGTATACAAAGGAAACAGTTTTTGAACCGTCGGTAACATGATCACCAAAAGACAAGTTTATAGTGCAACCAGACACAATAATTCACAGAGGTCACTGAAAATGTTAAGTGCACTATCACCAAAAGACACCTTATAGTGTAAACCGACAACAAAGTTTAGAGAGAAAACTGACAAACAGTTCAGAGACAACACCAAGCATAGACTACAAAGCAACCAGAGAACTAGTCTACTGAGAGACAGTTTTAATTCTGATAAATTTGGATATGAGTTACACTTCAGATAAAAAACTTGAGTTTTATATTTAGCTTTAATTCTTATATTTAAAACCATTTTTTGAGGGACAAGTAAAGCATATGTAATTGTTTTAATCAGTCTAACTGATTGTAAACATGAAAACTAGGAGATCAAGGTCAAGTTGTGAACCTTTGATCATAGAGTTTTCATTGTAAAGCGTGAAACTTAAAATAGGTCAATGGATTGTATAAATAGATGTAGAAATCAATCAGACATTGATGATTGTAGCCACATCAGACATCTATGGATCATACAAAGAGTTTCATGCAGAAGGACACAAAAGACAAAATTCAGTTATGAAGAACAAGATTCAAGGCTACCGAGCACAACAAAGGTATTAATAAATCACTATAGGTGATACATATACATTGTGAACTTAAAGGATCTGTATTTAGCAATTTAGGATTGCATACTATTAGGTCAACATGTATTTTTGACTACTCTCTAACAATTGTAGCAAATAGAATAAATCCTTTAAGAAGGTGGACTTAACAGTCTTTATGTAAATCTCTTAACTGAGTGCACACTTAACAATTTTGCTAAATCTCTTAAAAGAGTAGACCTTAACAGGTTTCAAATGTTACTCCTAATAGGGTAAGATCATCAGAAGTGATCACACTTGTAGCCTTAACCAGAACCTTCCATTATGCAGATAGTGAAGCTTTGTGGGTTTCATCCCCACCGTAGTTTTTACCTTTGAACAAGGGTTTTCTGCGTTACCAATTCTTGTGTCATGTGTACTTACATTTCATGAATGTTTCTATGAATGTTTACATGCAATTAAGTTTATGTTTTGTTATTAAATGCATAAGATATAAAGTAATCAATGGTCGGTAATACAAGAACAAATTACTAAAGGATAAAGAGATAAAAGTTTTAAGGGTACTAATTCACCCCTCCTCTCTTAGTACACACCATTCCATTATTCCAACAATTGGTATTAGACCTAGATCTCATATTTGAAAAAGTTTAAATCACTTGAGAGAAAAGATCATATAATGGAAAGGTATAAGACAGATAAGAATATTGAGAATCATAAGTTAGAAATATAGATCTTCTATGATCAATACAAAGCATCAAGAATCAATATGAGAGAGCTACTGGATGAAAAAATAGCTATGGCATCTCGTTACAATGAAACAGACTATCATGAAGAAGAGATACCTGATTTATTTGAGTCATCAGGATCTACATCTGGTAATACATCTGACACATCAAAAGGAAGCATTACAAGTCTAAATGAAATCAATCAACATCTGACAGAGAAAGTAAAGATACTGCAAATTGGTCAAGAGACACAGATGGTAAGGATGATTGATGTTATGAATAATGCTAGAAAAGATGAACAAGAAAGAACATTAGCTATTGATGACAGGAGGAAGATCACTGAAAAGCTACAAGAGACAGAGAGACAGAGATACAAATACTTATTGAACATCATCATGAGATCACCAATCAAATAGTTGTTATGAGTCATGAGGCAAACCGAGTGAAAATAGAACTCAATGGAAAATTGGAAGTTACTGGTGAGCTAAGAGAAGAAAATGAGAGACTGAAGCATGAAGTGAGGATTAAGAAACAACACAATGATATGATCAAGAAAGCTAAAGAGAGTACCAAAAGAATGGATGATTTTCTAAATGGACAAAGAAGAGTCAACAACAATACTGGTCTAGGGTATACCAAGCATGGAGAATCATCAAATCAATCTGATAAAAAATATGTCTACACAAATCCAAGACCAAAGAAGTAGTCATGCAATCATTGTGGAAAAATAGGCCACACTTCAAATGTTTTCAACAGAAAAGATAAAGGTATTCCTAAATCTACTTCTACATTCATAGGAAATTGGTATAACTGTAACAAGCATGGACAGAAAGCATATGAATGCAGATCTAAGGTGAAACAACCAAAGAAGGAATCCTATATGGAAAAATATTGGTCTACTTGCAAAATGAATGGAAACACATCTAATGAATGCAGGAAGAAGAAAAAGCAAGCATGGAAACCAAAAGAACAAGAAAATCCTTATCAACCGAGAAGCATCGGTAACTCATATGTTTGGGATTACAACACATAGGTAAACTGCACAACATGTGGTAGATATGGACACATTTCTACAAACTTCATGAGGAAATGGATACAAAGGTCTAGGAACTGGACTAACTCTAGAATGGCATGCTTACACTGTCATAGGTACGGTTATCTAAGCAAGGACTATAGAGACCGAGTGACAGAGTCAAGCACTTTTGCAAATGGAAACACCATTGAAGATATTAGGAGAATGAGAAATCAAATGTGGAGGAAAGCTACAAACAGTGACAATGCTGGACCAAGCACCACAATTGGTGGCACCTCATCCCATGGATCTAGTGACATCACCACCCCCACCTAAGCAGAACAAGTGAGTATGGAACTGCACTATACAAAGCTATATTTTATATCAGTTCCAATATACATTGATAATATCCCAAATTAGCATGAATGGATATGCACTATGGTATTATTGTTATGAATTTGTGAATCCAATCTTGTCAGTCAATACATACCAAGAATCGTTGGTATACATACAAAATCCAAGTTGTTAATGTAAACTAAGTGTCGTTGATAATCATGTAAAAAGATAATGAATTATTCACTACATACCGAGCACCATTGGTGAACATATGAAAAATGAAACCAACTTAACACTTACCCCAAGTAGTGTATACTCACTGAGCCAAGAAGATTGCGTGATGACCGAGTGACTTTGTCTTCGACCACCAAGTAGGTAAAGCAATTATTTCACTACTTAGGGCATCATCTATAAAAGGGCGAGGGAAAGCTCATTCTTTCACAAGGTGATTAAGAGTGAAGAGCAGAGTGACTCACAAACACATTCATAGCTAATCTGATAGATTCACAGCACCTACATTAGATAAAGTGAGTATCTAAAACTCACCGAGATCACAGTTTATTTATGAAAAAGCCCTAAAATCACAAAACATGGCAACCACTTCACGAGTTTCCAAAATCAAGAATGCAAAGGACAAAAAGGTTAATCTAATCAATAACTCTATATGTGAAGAACCTACATATAAATTCTGCCCCGAGTTTGCTTCACAACCCGACAACGCTAGAGCATTCTCAAGAATACCATGTAGGGTTTTGCTAGTCGAGGATGTCTGAGCCTATATCCACTATAAGATTGTAGAGATCAGAGGTCTCGAGGTTGAAGAAGCTTACAAGAAGCTTTGCATAGATGAAAACATTAAGGATGAACATAAATGCATTGAGGTAAAAGGGTTGACAAATTCCCTAATGTTCCCAAAGGAATTCAAACCGAGTGGATTCAAATATTTCTTAGCAAAGTACATGACAGGAAAATGTGGTTAGACGAGCCAAAACCAATCACCAAGGATGTAATACACGTAGTAACCGGTTATCCAGTAATCGACAAGGCCAAAGCCCTTAAACATCCTTCTCGTCCTGAGATTGAGAAGATGATAGGTGCAATATGGCATGGCAGAGGTTTGAAACTCAGCACAATCACCGACCTTGAGGTAAAATTCGATGCATGTGTATTGGGATACAAGGTATTCCAAGCTAACCGGTTAAACAACATAGCATGTGGAGTAGTTGACACTTCCCATACGATTGTGAAGGGATTACAACTTGACCTATCTGAGCTTCTACTGAAGCAATTGGAGGAGAACATGAGGGTAATTAGGTCTGCAAGGTCTAATTCATGTAAGTTTGGATCACTCCTCATATGTACATTTTTATATTTCTAGAACTTCTTCCCATCTGTCAATAATGTCAATTGGGACACTACCCAACCATTAAAAATACAAATTAGTGAATTTATCAAGTCACTAGGGGACAATTTTACATCATTCATGGATGCATACTTCACTACTTTTAAGGACAAAATGCAAAAGAGGATGATGATACCTTAACAATTGGTGAAACAGTATAAGGATGATATATTTTTCATAGTAGATACCAACACCACGTTGATAAAACTAGATGTACCAAGGAAAAAATGGCTACCACCTCTTGATTATGAAGTCAACATTGATTAGGCCAAAAATGCTATTGAAGCATTGCTGAATGAGGCAGTTGAAAAATCACTACCAAGATTTGGAAATTATGAAGAAGGTAAGGCCAGAATTAAAATAGGCCTAGTAGCAAAGAATATTGATAGAAAGAAGACCAAAATGGTTAAGACACTCCAAAAGAAGTTGTTAGTAAATGCTGAAGAATCAAAACAACAAGAAGACACTGATGGAAAATCACCCATCGGTGAAGGTGAACAAGTGAGTGACTCCGAGTCAACTGAGTCTGCTGCACCACCTACAAATAAACCAAGAACTACTGTTGCATCAAGGAATAGGAGTCAGAATTCAAAAGATGTAGATTCACCTCCAGTTAAGAAAGGAACAATGAGGACTTATAAGAGAAAGCCTCAAACTGGGAAATAGGCTCCAAGGCAAAGAATAAAGTACATCAAAGGTAAAGAGGACAAGGATGACACTGCATAGGATGAGAGTGAACAAGCACTCCAACCTGAAAAAGAATAAAGTCCTTAAGATAATTGATGACATTTCTGCATCAATCATCAAGACATGTAGCATATCAAATGAAAAGATCAGGCAATGGCTAACCTTATCTCCTAAGGATCAGAAAAAGATTGAATAATCCATCATTAAAGAAATGATTGCATTCAAATGTGTACCTGTACAATTTGATAAGATGATGCCACAAAAGCTTCATGAAAGAATATCTGCAAGGTGGACTTATGCATGCATACCAAGAAGAAGATAAGGGAAATATCCCTTGTAACAATAATGCCACCCGAGTCCAAAGTTGAGGAAATTGATGAAATGATGAAGAAGCATTCAAAGAAATTCTCAGCTAAGTTAAGAGCCTAAAAGGTACTCAAGGGAAAATTAATTGAGCTTGACAAAGAAAGTGATGAAATATGGAATGCAATATTCAATCCACCTAAGGCGGATTCTAGCCCCAAGCAACTATTATCCCTTACCGAGACCCCTCATAATGAAGAGAAAGAGGCCACACCGAGCCTGGAACACATCTTCATTAATGACAATGAGGATTTCAATCCAGTTGATCTGACAACACAAGAAAGAAAGGCTATGGATGAAATACCTCAACTATTACAATCATTAGGAGATTCAAAAGAGGTCATTATCAAAGATATAACACATTGATTCTGATGATGAACCAAAAAAATATGAAGATGTGACTGATGCCACCAAGATAGAAAAGGCAAAGGAAACATATACCACAGATGTAGCATAGGTCAATATACCAGGTGACATACCACTATTGAAACAAGCTATCAATATCATTATAGAGGGTAAATAAAAGACACCTAAACCTGATGCAAATAAACCGATGGACATAGGTGATGATCAAGGGAAGCAGACTAATACAACTGAAGAGAACAAAGATGTAAGTGGAGAGGAGAAACAAACTGATGCCACCAAAAAAAACACCGAAGGTGAAAATGCTACAGAATCATACAAGTTTGATGTGGATACATCCACCACCAACCAATAGGTCAATACCAAGTAGCAAAAAACATGCACCACACCTCCCACACACTCACTAAAGAAAGAAAAAATCATTAACTAGCCATGGTTCTACATTCCCCTACTTCCAACACAATTTCGAAGAAGAAGAAGAAGAAGAATAAAAATCCAGTCACCTTGGATGAGATTATAGAAATAATTGACTGTGATCTGAGAACATTGGATCTAGAGTCACTTACAAAGTATGCAGAACTTTGTAAAAGGAAAGCTATACAAGATAAGCTCAAAAAGGAGCACAAGGAAACACAGGTACTAGAAACTACAAAGGATATACTAGTGTAGATTTTACGTGACACCTAAATTGATCAAAGTGCACCAATACTTGATCAATTAACCATTCTCACCGAGTCCATTATATCATAGAATGTGGAAGCTAACAAGGTGATAGAAGAACATGCAGAGCAGAAGTACCAATACAAATTAATAGAGAAAATCAGCTGAGAAGGGGAAGAGAACAAGGTAAAGCTATCTGAACTGGTCAATACATTGGAACCAATTATTTCAGAAGCTGTAACCTTAGTTCAAAATTTATGCACCATAGAGCAATTCACTAAGGAGTATAGTGAAAATATTTATAAGATAGATGCAGATCTTATTGCTAGTGCACAAAGTCTCACAACCGATGACAATGCATTCAAGTTGCATTATGAAAATATTGCATAATCTAAATGGTCGAGACTTGAGATTCAAGAGAAAGAATCCAAAATTTGAGATGATGTAACCGAGCTCAAAGCTCTACTACTACCAAATCTCATGTTACTGCAACAACACATGACTTTGACAAAAACACTAATTGCCACCCCGAAGATGTCTGTCACCGGCAGTATCTATGACATGCACGCCAGGATAAAATTGGAGCACATGGCCCTGGAACACCTCAAGGAGAAATGGGAGAAGATGATGGATGACATAAAGAAATCCCATTCCCACATTTTTGAGAAATTGTAAGCATTACACCTTTGTCATTATTTTCAAAAATAGGGGGAAATGATATGATACAAAGGGAAATGATAAGGTGAAATGGGGAAATGATAAAAAAGGGAAATATATGTATAGAGGAAAATTTATCATGTACATACACTACACCGAGGCATGCACATAGGGGGAATCATATTGACAAGGTAAACATTTTGGTGTATATACTGAACATTTCAGTTTTGCACATATCATTTTTTGATACTTATGCCAAAGGGGGAGATTGATAATCCTAAAGGATAATATTTTGTCATTAGTATACAAAGGAAATTTTTTTTGAACTATCGGTAACATGATCACCGAAAGACAGGTTTATAGTG
Source organism: Thuja plicata (assembly GCA_018584345.1). Taxonomy (NCBI): domain Eukaryota; kingdom Viridiplantae; phylum Streptophyta; class Pinopsida; order Cupressales; family Cupressaceae; genus Thuja; species Thuja plicata. Next base: position 239,620 of record MU225333.1, on the reverse strand, counting down.
AAACCCGACACAATAATTCACAGAGTTCACCAAAAATGTTAAGTGCACTATCATTGACAAACATTTTATAGTGTAAACTGACAACATAGTTTAGAGAGCAAATTTTAATTCCAAGAAATGTGGATCTGAGTTACACGTTAGATAAAACACTTGAGTTTTATATTTATCTTTAATTCTTATCTTTAAAACCATTTTTTGAGGGACAAGTAAAGCATATGTAATTGTTTTAATCAGTCTAACTGATTGTAAACATGCAAAATAGGAGATCAAGGTCAATTTGTAAACCTTTGATCATAGATTTTTCATTGTAAAGCGTAAAATCTAAAATAGGTCAATCCATTGTATAAATAGATGTAGAAATCAATCAGACATTGATGATTGTAGCTGCAACAGACATCTATGGATCAGACAGAGAGTTTCATGTAGAAGGACACAAAAGATAGAATTCAGTTATGATGAACAAGATTCAAGGCTACCAAGCACAACACATGTATTAATCAATAACTATAGTTGATACATATACATTGTGAACTTAAAGGATCTGTATTTAGCAATTCAAGATTGCATACTATCAGGTCAACAAGTATTTTTGACTACTCTCTAACAATTGTAGCAAATAGAATAAATCCTTTAAGAAGGTGGACTTAACAGTCTTTATGTAAATCTCTTAACTAAGTGCACACTTAACAGTGTTGCTAAATCTCTTAACAGAGTAGACCTTAACAAGTCTCAAATGTTACTCCTAATAGAGTAAGATCATCAGAAGTGATCACACTTGTAGCCTTAACCAAAACCTTCCATTCTGTAGATAGTGAAGATTTGTGGGTTTCATCCCCACCACAATTTTTACCTTCTAACAGGGGTTTTCCGCATTACCAATTCTTGTGTCATATGTACTTACATTTCATGAATGTTTTGTTGAAAGGTGATGTATTTTGCATGGTGAGATTAAATTTTTGTTTTCATTTATGGAAACACATATGGGTTACAGATCGATTCCTATGAAGTTGAGTTTTGATGACTCTGAAATTGACTAAATACAGAAGCAGAGTTACAGTGGTATTTTGGGTATCGAAGATTGAGATCGGTGAATTATGGTAAAAGTGCTTAGAGGAAGATAGTATGAGGTATATTTGACCTCCATCTAAGATCAATTTTGTTTTTTTTATGTTTATATAAAGTTAGATAGATTAGAAGACAAACAAATAGCAGCAGAACAATGGCATAGAGCAGTTGGGCAGAAGCAATGATTCAAAGAGTATGACATGGACTCCTGGTAATCAGAGTTGGATTACGGTTTTTGATAACCTACACTTTGATTATGTAAGAGAATCAAATTTTAATTTGATATTTGTTTATTAAATGTATATTGTATTGAGATCTAACTAAGTAATATTTGGTTAAGAGAGCTAACTTGGTTAAGAGATAAAATATATATATGGAGAAATTTTTGTTGAGCAAAGAGAGAGTGGAAGAGAGATGATTGGATAGATGACATGACATGAAAATTATAGAGAAGAGGATGACAAAGATCATTGATGAGATATGATAGGAACTATCTAAGCATTAGAGATTCTTGTTTTTTTCATTACTGAGAACATTTTGTAAACATAATTACATTGTAAGAGTTGTAAGCTCAGTTGACCCCTAACAGGGTGTTGTATACCTTTAATAGGGTTGTAATTCCTTTAACAAGGAAATGTACTATGTAATATTCAGCTCCTAACAAGGCTAGGTCTCCTAACAAGGAAACTACACTTTAGTGCATGCTTGTGGGTACCATCCCTACTGGGGTTTCCCCTTGGCCAGGGTTTCCTTGACAAAAAATTATGGTGTTATGAGTACTGTGTTATTTTCTTATGTTCTTTTCATTTCTGCAAGTATATGGTTAATGTTTAATTGCCTAAAAAGTTTTATTAAGTGTTGTAATACTGATTCATTCCCCCTCTTAGTATTACCTAATCTAACAATTGGTATCAGAGCTTTTGGCCCTTGGAAAGAAAGTCTAAAAACTTAAATGGTTCTTTGACTTGGATCTAGCTTTCTCCCCTATTCTTCCCTATTTCCCACTTTTCTCCAGCCTATTTCTGGCATCCTAAACTACAAAACTGAGATTTTTGACCTCCGAGGCAAAATCAACCTTTCTGGGTCAAGGTTGACCTCAAGCTTGACCTAGGTCAAGGTTGACCTTGACCTTGACCTAGGTAAAGGTCAAAATTGACCTTGACCTAGGTCAGAATCGACCCTTTTCTAGCCCAAGATCCAAATTTCAAGTTTCCAGGGTTTCCTGATATTGGGCTTCGTAAAAAGTTTAATTCCCGCTTCCCGGTCAGCTATTTTGGGTTCCAAAATGATGACTCTTAAATTATATTTAATATAGGTCCAATTCTAGGGGTATAGGTCTAATAGGAATTTAATTCTCCTATATAGGCCTCTCTAGAAGATTGTGCCCTAGATTGGTATATAAGGAAGCCTTCTCCTCTCATTTTCTCTAGCCATCAACTAAGACTTGAACCATAAGCAAGAGCAATCTAAGACAAAGAATTGAAGACTTAAGAAGTGATATCCAAAGGTGAAGATGCAAGATTTGAAGCAAGCCTAGTGGCCATTGAAGCATTCATCCATTCTCAATCATTCAAGCACTTCTCAAGCATTCAATTCATCAAGGAGATCCATTGGTAGCCATTGAAGGATTCAAGCTCTATAAAGCCCTCTTGTTGAAGATTCCTCCATCCACATTCCTCCAAGACTCTTCCTATCCAAGATCCATTCAATAATTTTCTTGAAGATCTACAAGCAATTGATTTGAGACATCCTACAATCTATATTCTACATTCTACATTCTACATTCTACATCCATTTGGTGCATGCATACTTGTGGATCCACGGATTTGAATCTACCACAAGGGCTTCCATACAAGCAAGGTGAATTTGTTCATTTAATTTGTTTTACTTATTCAATTTCAATTATACTTTGAGGTTAATTCCAAACCCAGGCTTTTACCAAGGCAAACCCCTCCCCCCAACAAACAAACCCATTTTTCTTGCAGATACAGGTTCAGAATAGTGGATCAGAGAAGCAGATTTGGATACCCTTTTCAGCAAACTTTTGGGATCCAAAAATAGATTTTCTGTTAGAGACTTTTAAGGTCGATTACTCCCTAGGTCGGAATCATAAATTCTGGGTCAATGGTGACATTTACTTGAGGGTCAAAATTGGAACTGTGCCAGAACGGAAAAATATTTCTGGGTTTTGTCTATCTCTACGTTTTTGTTCCAAATCTGGTTGTAGATTTTCCAGAAACTAAGTGCAGACCCCCAAAAACAACATTCTTCAGATCTGTAACATTTCAAGGTTAGTACTTTTCTACAATTCATTTCATTTAAAGTTCTTAATCTTTCTAAATCTATCATACATGCTTTTCTATAAAATGGAATTTAAGATCTTATTTATTCTTATTTCCAATCGATTGATTCATTTATGCATTGATCCTTCCTTCAGGGTTAATCAATTTGGATCCTTCGTTTATGTATTTACGGTTAAAAGGAAAATCTTATCTTCCCCACACATTTCACATTTTAAACTCCATATCCATTTTCTTATGTTACATTTCTTATGTTCCATTTTTATATATTACATTTTGGTGAACCCGCGATAGACAACTCTTTCTTTTTGGTGTTAGATTTGCATTTTATGTTAGATCTTACATGCATTTAAAAGTAGATTTATTTTATTCTCTTGCATTTATATGTAAAAAATAAATAAAAATCACAAAATTTCTTTAAAAATACAAAAACATTTACATTTTTCATGCTTGTAATGTTACTTTGTGTTCAACATGTATGATTTTTGTTTTGAATACTTTGATGAGGTTTTTGTTGCGAAAGAGGATAAATCCGCCAATGAGTTACATGGAAGTGAGGATGAGAATTGTTTGAATAAGATCTCCATTGATCCTATTCCTATTTCATCCTCCTCTACAACCTCTTCAATTGACCTTTACCATAGGGTGTGTGCATGGTTACCTTCATGTCCCACTATTTACAACATTCATAAACCTAGAAAGACTTCATTTAGTGTGTGTGATGTTGCTTTGTCCTCTCTTGTATCACCTTGTAAGGATATATTAGATCAAGAAAAGGACTTTAATATTTCTCTTTAAGGAGATGAGTTGAGAATTGATGTTAATTCTTCTCCTAATATATGTCTTTTCTATGAGCCTACTTTAGAATATGATTTACCTTCTTTCCCCTTTAGGGATCAAGATTTAGTGGTTTATGGTGCTCCTACAATATGATTTATTGATAGGGATGATAATCCTCCTAATTGGGATGAACCTTTGGATTTGGATGTTGATTACTCTCTTCCTCATGAAGCCATTGTGGATGATTCTACTTTTTTGGATGAACCCTTGGATAAAGACATTGATTTATCCCCTCCTCATGAAGATTATTTGATACAAGAGGGTGATTTAATAATGGATGACATATTCATACATGAATCTATTCTTAATGTTGAGACAACTAACATGGTTTATCCAAAACCCTTGCTGACTATTAAAGGTTGTCCTCGCATTAGTATCAAGGGTAAACCTAGAGATCCTTTGGATTTCTTTGATAACATGGATTTTGTTTCAAATGCTTATCATACAAGGAATAACCCTCAACCTAATCTGGTGGTTCCTACTTCTTTATCACCTTCTCAACCCATTCTTCCTCCTCCACCATGTCTTTCTAGCAAGGAGTATTATTTGATAAACCAATTGTGCAATACCCCTGCTAAGATTTCTTTATGGGACCTTCTTCAAACTTCACCTACCTACCATGAAGTCTGAAAAAACGCTCTAGCAAATCTTTCCACTCCACCTCCTAATCAAGAGAACATCAATGCCTTCTTATAGTGCACACATTCTCCCCCAGGTCCTCCTGATATTATATTTACTCAAAAGGATTTACCTTCTAAAGAAGTTCAGAATCAATATGATGCTCTTATGGTTGTTGTTACTATCAATAAGAGTACCATTCGTAGGACCTTTATTGATAATGGATCTGGGCTTAATATTTGTAGCATGGACATGCTCAAAGAGATTAAAGCCAATATTTCAACTATTCAACCTGATAATAATCCTATACATGGCTTTGATAATATTGATAAGAACACTTTGGGCATCATTACCTTACCTATCAAAGTAGGTTAGGTCATCTTGAATACTCCTTTTCATGTTATGCCTAGACCTCTTAATTATAGCCTCCTCTTGGGTAGACCTTGGTTTCATGAGATACATGTTGTTCCTTCCACCCTTCAACGTAAAGTCAAGTTTATTCACAACAACATGGTGTATACACTTCATGCGGATGATGCGCCAAATCCTTGTTTGAATATTCAAACCCACAATACTTCTATTCCTAATAGTAATCCTTCTTCCTCTAATAATCTTCCTGGAGATGATTGGGGAACCTTGGATTTTAATCCTACCTTTATTGGAGAGTATAATCTTTCTAATCTTGATTTTATGAATCCACAAAGAGAGTTTGAACAACAAGATTTTGCTTCTACTTCTCATTCCCTTCGTAATAACTTTGTCGCTACTTCTACCCACTATGAATCTATCAAACCTACTAATGATGACATAGTGACTACTGAAGTTCCATTGACTCCTTCTAATATGGATTCTTGTTATGGTCCTAGTTATCATTTAATAGTTAAATAAGGATTCCATGGTCAAGGATGTGGTAAGCATAAATAGGGAATTCAAATGCCCTTACAGAATGGGGAGCATGAGCATTCTTATAGATTGGGATATAATCATTTAAAACACATCAATATTAGCAACATCTCAAATAACACTTCAAAACATGATGTACCTATGAAGTAATTTTCCCAAGAAGTTCTTTTTCCTAAACTCCTTCATGCTAAGATGATTACTAGACCTAAATGCAAAAAGAAGCATAGTTCACACTTGAAGACTCTTACTTTCTATTTGTATCATAGATTCCATGATCACTCTAATAATGAATGTAAGGATTTACATTATAAGATTAGGTAGCTCATTGATAGTAAATTTATTTATATATCATGTGGCAATGAGTTGTATTTAAATCTTGTTTTCTCTGAATAACATTTATATTCCTATTATGGAGCTCCACATTATGTAAACAATGTTAGCCTAATCCTTGGGGGCTCATTGTCTTGCATAGTTTTGTGAGAGATATAATAGGTCCCCTTTCATCCTTGTTCCTACACTTGGGGGGCAAGGATGTCATCTCCTTCTTTTCTGTCTTTTTGGGATTCACTTTTCCCTTGGTTAAGCAGTATCTATCTATTATGTGATCTCCAATCATACCTGAAATTTTTGGTTTGAATTGAGGATCTATGTCCTTGATCATAACCTATTGTGTTGTTTAACATTGAGTTTCCATGGTTTATAAATCTCTCACCTTGGAAACTGAATAGTGTTCTATCCCTCACAAGGGTTACTTTTTCACTTCTTGCATGATATCTCTTTGCATTCATTCCTTCCATGGCCTCATAGGAGTTGTGACCTTCTTGTCTTGGATTGGGTGTTTTCTATGGATATTGTCTTGATGTTGAAGAAGGATTTATCCTTATTCTTTTCTTTCCTTAACATGTCAAAATAGTATGTACTTTTCCATCTTAAGGAGGGGGCGTATATACAGCCTCCCTTGTTCTATATTATGCATTTTTGATCTAGCCTTTTGTTTTGCAGCATGCTAAATCCTCTGAAGGTAACGCACATAAGTTACTAAATCCTGAAGAGATACACATTCAATTACAATTCAATATGCTAAAATCCTCAGAAGGTAACACACATAAGTTGCTAAATCCTGAAGAGATACACATTTTACAAATGTATTCCATGGTGATATAAGGATATGGATCCATGGGTACTTCATAAAAGCCATCAGAAGATGCAC
>MU225333.1:221921-232631 GCA_018584345.1 Thuja plicata | reverse complement strand
CCATCCTATCCTTTTTTTGGTTCAAAATGAGATACACACATCTTACTGGGTGAGCTAACCTCTCTCTCTCTCTCTCTCTCTCTCTCTCTCTCTCTCTTTGACTGATGATGTCTCCCTTATCATGATCTTAGGGTTGCTAAAGACTTAATTCCTTGGGGTCTTGAGGATTCCTTTTTCCCTTTTTGATTTCAATAAGATTATATTTTCTTTATGATCTCCTTTACCAAGAGTTTGCATCGAGTCCATACTCTTGCTAAAGTGGGGGCTAAATGTATAGTTAGAAAAAGGAAGCACTTCCATTGAGGAATGGTTTAGCCTTCCAAGTAAGTAGTTTGGGGTCATGTCAAGCACCTTGAATGGGTCTTTGACTTGGATCTGGCTTTCTCCCTTGTTCTACCCTATTTCCCACTTTTCTCTGGCCTATTTCTAGCATCCTAAACTGCAAAATTAAGATTTTTGACCTCAGGGTCAAAATTGAACTTTCTGGGTTAAGGTTGACCTCAACCTTAACCTAGGTCAAGGTCAAACTTGACCTTGACCTAGGTCAAGGTTGAACTTGACCTTGACCTTGACCTAGGTCATAATTGACCTTTTCCTGGCCCAAGGTCCAGATTTCAAGTTTTCAGGGTTTCTAGATGTCGGGCTTCGAAAAAAGTTTAATTCCTGCTTTCGGGTCGGCTATTTTGGGTTCCAAAATGATGACTCTTAAATTATATTTAATATATGTCCACTTCTAGGGGTATAGGTCAAATGGGAATTTAATTCTCCTATGTAGGCCTCTCTAGAAGATTGTGCCCTATATTTGTATATAAGGAAGCCTTCTCCTCTCATTTTCTCTAACCATCAACTAAGACTTGAACCATAAGCAAGAGAAATCTAAGACAAAGACTTGAAGACTTAAGAAGTGAGATCCAAAGGTGAAGATTCAAGATTTGAATCAAGACAAGTATCCATTGAAGCATTCATCCATTCTCAAGCATTCAAGCACTTCTCAAGCATTCAATTCATCAAGGAGATCCATTGGTATCCATTGAAGGATTCAAGCTCTATGGAGCCCTCTTGTTGAAGATTCCTCCATCCACATTCCTCAAAGCCTCTCCTATACAAGATCCATTCAATATTGGTGTTGAATAGCTACAAGAAATTGATTGAGACATCCTACATTCTACATTCTACATTCTACATCCATTTGGTGCATGCATACTTATGGATCCACGGGTTCGAATCCACCACAGGGGTTTCCATACAAGCAAGGTGAATTTGTTCATTTACTTTGTTTTACTTGTGCAATTTAAATTATAGTTTGAGGTTAATTCCAAAATCAGGGTTTGAGCAAGGCAAGCCCCTCCCCCAATAAACAAACCCATTTTTATTGCAGATACAAGTTCAGAACAATAGATCAGAGTGCAGATTTAGATACCCTTTTCGACAAACTTTTGGGATCCAAAAACATATTTTATGTCTGAGGCTTTTGAGGTTGATTCTGCCCTAGGTCAGAATTAGAAATTTTGGGTCAATGGTGACATTGACTTGAGGGTCAAAATTGGAACTGCGCCAGAATGGAAAAAGATTTGTGGGTTTTGTCCATCTCTGCGTTTCTATTCTAGATCCGGTTGCAGATTTTATAGAAACTAAGTGCAGACCCCTGAAAACAACATTCTTCATATCTATAACATTTTGAGGTTAGTACTTTTCTAAAATTCATTTCAATTAAATTTCTTAATCTTTCTAAATCTATCATACATTCTTTTCTATGAAATGGAATTTAAGATCTTCTTTATTCTTATTTCCAATCGATTGATTCATTTATGCATTGATCCTTTCTTTGGGGTTAATCAATTTGGATCCTTCCTTTTTGTATTTACAGTTAAAAGGAACATCTTGTCTTCCCCACACATTTCACATTTTAAACTCCATATCCATTTTCTTATGTTACATTTCTTATGTTCCATTTTTATATGTTATAGGATGTAACAAGTTTGGACACATGAAAAGAGAGTGCAGAGGTAATGCCCCTTTTAAGAACTTTTCTGGCTATTGTTTTAATTGTAATGGATATGGGCACAAGAAAGAAGAATGCAGGAAACCTAATCAATCTGGATATAGATAAGATAGTGGAAGAGAACCTACAGTGAAACCTACATGCTACAAATTTAGTAACATTGGACACATTATGAAGTACTATAAGCTGCAAGTAAATCAGGAAAGAAGACCTCCTATATGTTACAAATGCAATAATCCAAGTCATATAGAAAAGTTTTGCAGGTATCATGGAGTGAACAAAAGAAGAATACCACCTCCTATGAATACACAGAAGAATGGAAATGATATTGATAATAGTGTTGTAGATTTGAAGAATGATTTTGACAATTGTTTTAAGAAAGCGGAAGATAACAACATTGGTAAGATATGGAAGATCAAAGAAACAAGTGAGACATTGGTTTAGGGAGAGACAATAGATGCTACTGGATTTTTTTGTGATGGTAGTAAAGCATAATCAACCTAATTGGTTGATCATGGCCTTAGGGGGAGCATTGGATAAACAAATCATAATATATCCCACCTCAAAACTTGTGGATTGAGATCATGAAAGCTTAGGTATGAACATGGCTAACATCTTGGAGTATATAGTTAAGAGCACAACATCAGCTGACTCATATATTTTGATCGCGCGGTTTGCAACCGACTGTACAGTATTGGGTAAAGTGAACTTTTATAACTTAAAAATTGTATAAAGCATCATATGAAGATCTATTTGTTCACCATTTGATGAAGAGAGACCTAAGGAGATCAAAGAGCAGAGAGATTCAATCTATCCTGCATTTTCCTTATGTGATCGATTGAAGCAGAAAACTTAGAATTAAGTGTGACAGAGGTATTTACATCATCTAGCTATGGATGCACCTATTATTTATGATGTTGTAGATCAACCTAGGTATAAGTTCAAGAAACATTCATTCAAATCTTGTGAAGAAGATCCTGAAGGACCATTTTCTCAAACACCCTACGAAGTTTTACACGTAGAAGATATTAGGGCTTACATTCATTATAAGTATGATATACTAGGAACTGATGATATTTGTACTAAGATGGAACATATGAATGATAAAGGAATTATTAGAGATGAGTACAAACACATTGATCAATTGACTATTATGAAAATTTTGGATTTGTATGAATTCGACGAAGAAGAATGGTTCAAGATATTATTGAGCAGAGTGCATGATCAGTTCATTTGGATAGGCGAGCAACCTGTGAAGATTTGTAGTGATTTGATTCATGAGATTACTGGATTGGACAACACTAGCCTATTGTAGAAAAACATGTGAAGAAGAAAGTCGAAACCCTAACACACTCTAAATGGAATAGGCGAGCAATGATTGTGAATGACATCTTTTAGAAAGATGTGAGACTAATTTCTATGATACTTTGCTATAAATTCTACTACAATAGTAGACCTAATTCAGTATTTGCAGGAGTTATCATGATGGCATGGAGAATAGTAAAAGAAAATTTAAAATATAACCTATCTGAAGTGTTAGCACAACAATTTATTGAGAATGTAAAACTGGTAAAGAAAGACAGGATGAAGACCTTCAAATTTGGCACACTATTGGTACATATGTTTATTCAAATTGAACACAAATTCCTAGTTATGAACCCTAGTGGTTGGAAATTAGGGATACCTACTGGTATTCAGATCACACAGAGTTACAAAAGACATAATAGAACATGGGTTGATGGTGAATTATTTGGAATGTTCAAAATCCTTCAGAGGCAGATGAAAGACATATATAAGATACCTGATGACATAGTTGAGAAGTACAAGGATACAATCTATTTCATGGTTGAAACTAATTGTGTATGATTTGAGGTAGTCACACCAAGGAATAAATGGTGTTATCCTATGGGATATGAGGTAAGGTCAGAGGTACTTACTATGCAAGTTGAACATGTTCTTGCATCTGATATTGACACATCAGAAGAAATATGGGGAACCTATGAGAAGAAATCTGCTAAGGTAAGAGAGGAACAGACTAGAGGTCTAAGGAAAAGGAAAATTGATAACCTTGTGCATGAATGTGGTGTAAAGGTAAGACTAACAGAGGAAGAATTGAAAGAAGTGAAAAGGAAAATGGATGAGCGATCTTCTGGATTGGCAACTGCTAGTACTACAACCCTTCCCACTCCTGAAGTAGTAATGATAGACAGTCCACCTCCTCCATCACAACAGACATCGCAAGCTGAGATGATTAATCCTAGAGTAAACAACAAATCTAGTAGAAAGACATCACATATGGAACCAATAATTGTAAGATAAGAGAAGAAAACTAAAACTAAGAAACATATGTGGAAGCTTGAAATGAAGATGATTGAGAAAAGAGCTATTGAGAAAGGAAAGCTAGTTACAATAAACAAATATTATGACAGGTATGGGGAAACAAACAAACTTAAGATTGAAGATATTTTTGTTAATCACTTACTTGTTTTCAAGAAGAATCTATTGGAAATTGAGGGCACTATACCTAAAGATTTATATGGGAGATTAGAGACAAGGAAATAGTTAGTACAAATTGAAGATGAAACAATTAGAAATCAAGAAATTGACAACATGCTACCTGTGATATCTTTACAAGAAAGGGACAAAATACTCAAAGAATTGAAACCTTTGATGAGAAATAAGATCATAATACTGAAAATCATGGCAAGAAGATATGATGAAATCACTGAGGAGACTCAGAAATCACTGAGGAGACTCAGAAATCACTGGAGAAAATATTGATGAATCCTACTCCTGGGGAGACTCCACTTCCTAAAACCACTTTGCCTACAAACTTAGGAATGGGAGAGAGTTCAAAGATAGCTGAGGCAAGTGATGAGAAGAGAAAAGTTAATACTCAACCATATTTATATGTTTATGGTGTACCTATAACACTTGACACCTCTAAAGATGAGAAGGACCCATTTTCAGAAAGTATAGACATCACAATTGCTGAGGAAGCAGAACAAAAAGAGGAAGAAGAGAAGAAGAAAGAACAGAGTGAAGCAAAATAAGATGAAGGACAGAAAGAATAGGAAGAAAAATTTGAGACTAAAACTGAGGTAATCACATCTTCTATTTCATTGGTGGAAAGAAAAAACAATACAACAAATTTTGATGTTGATTGCATGGATGAGGATGAGCTAGTGAAATTGGCTTTTACTGCACTTAATAAATCCAAGGAGAGATCAAAACAAAAAGGAGACAAAAGGCTAACGTAATAACCAAAGCAATTGAAACTATGAAAAAATTGCTTCTAGTACCTATTGTTTTCCAGCACAGATGATATTAAAAACCTAAAGATAACACTTGATGAATCTGATGGATATTATGAGAATTTGATAAAGATTACAGAGGAGAAGGCAGAAATGAACTACTCATAAAATAATTTATCTAAAGTTTTCAAGTCCATCTCATGGGACTTGAGAATTTTTAAAACCACTACTACAAATGCTAAGAGTTGCATTGGACATGGAAGAAAGCTACTCAGTTACTGCATGAATCCTATCAGGCATGTTCAAGACATTGAAGACATCATTTCCAAGGAAAGGGAAACTTTGAACACTATGATGGACAGTTGTGAGACCTCTTCACAATCTATAAAAAAATTAGACAAGGAAGTAACAAGAATTTTGGAAAAATTAGATGTATTGGATAATGAGAAAGGGAGAGTACTAACTAGATTCAATTGTTTGAAGAGTTTAATCACTCCTAAGCTATCCTTAATTGAAGCACACCTATCAGACATGGAGAAGACAACAGATGCATTGACTAACTCTATGCCTACATAGTTGAAAGAAGAAGACACTACATCATTTACATTGAATGGAATAATTCATGTTAGTCAACTATTACTGAAGTAATGGGGTACAAAAGTGAAGATCTTGGAAGATTCCTTTCAAGATGTTCTTAAACTGGTGAGCAAGCACTAAATCTCATTACTTTGTATGGACCTTTTTCATTGTTGTCAAAGGGGGAGAAGAGACAAAAAATGAATAGGAGAAGAGAGAAGAGTAAAATTAATAAGAAGAAGGAGAAAATATATAAGAGAAGAAAAGAGAAAACAAAATAGAGAAAGAAGATAGTTTATTGCAACACTTAGTCATTTTTTTGTTAAGTGTTTCCATCAATGCCAAAGAGAGAGATTGTTGGAAAGTGATCTATTTTTCATGGTGAGATTAAATTTTTGTTTTCATTTATTGCAACACATATGGGTTACAGATCGATTCCTATGAAGTTGAGTTTTGATGAATCTGGAATCGACTAAGTATAGAAGCAAAGTTACAGAGGTATTTTGGGTATCAAAGATCGAGATTGATGAATTATGGAAACCAAGCTTAGAGGAAGATAGTATGAGGTATATGTGACCTCCACCTAAGATCAATTTTGTTTTTGTTATTGTTATAGAAATTTAGAGAGATTTGAAGACAGAAAAACAGTAATAGAACAGTAATACAGAGCAGTTGGGCAGAAGCGAAGATTTAGAGAGTATGACATGGACTCCTGGTAATCAGAGTTGGATTATGGTTGTTGATAACCTACACTTTTATTATGTAATAGTGCCAAATTTACATTTGATATTTGTTATATTAAATGTATATTGTATTGAGAGCTGACTAAGTGATATTTGGTTAAGAGAGCCGACTTGGTTAAGAGATAACATATATATATGGAGAAATTTTTGTTGAGCAAAGAGAGAGTGGAAGAGAGATGATTGGCTAGATGACATGACATGTGAATTGCATAGTAAAGGATTATAGATATCATTGATGAGCTATGACATGAAATATCTAAGCATTAGAGATGCTTGTTTTGTTCATTACTAAGAACATTTTGTTAAAAAAATTACATTGTAAGAGTTGTAAGCTCAGTTGGGCCTAAGCAGGGTGTTGTATACCTTTAACAGGGTTGTAATTCCTTTAACAAGGAAATGTACTATGTAATATTCAGCTCCTAACAGGGCTAGGTCTCCTAACAGGGACACTATACTTTAGTGCATTCTTGTGGGTACCATCCTCACCAAGGTTTTCCCTTGGCCAGGGTTTCCTCGACAACAAATTATGGTGTTATGAGTACTATATTATTTGCTTATGTTCTTTTTATTTTTGCAAGTATATGGTTAATGTTTAATTGCCTAAATTTTTTTATTAAGTGTTGTAATATTAATTCACCCTCGTCTCAGTATTACCTAACCCTAACATGTTTCTATGAATGTTTACATGCAATTAAATTTATATTTTTTTATTACATGCATAAGATAGAAAACCATCAATGGTTGGTAATACAAGAACATATTACTAAAGGATAAAGATATAAAAGTTTTAAGGGTACTGATTCATCCCTCCCCTCTCAGTACACCATTCCATTATTCCAACATAAAATTATCCTCCTGTGGATGTCCCAGTTCTTCCATGAAGAGTTGAAGCCATATCATCTCCTTGGCTACCTCTGTAGCAACAACATACTCTGCCTCTGTAGTGGATAAAGCATTCACCTTTTGTAACCGAGAAATCCAACTCACTGCTATCCCACCAACAGTAAAGAAATAACCTGTAGTACTCCGCCTGGTATTTATATCTCCTGCCAAATCTAAGTCAACATAGCCTTAAACAGTAGTAGTAGATCCCCCAAAGTGTAAACACTTAGTGGATGTACCTCTCAAATATCTGAGAATCCATTTAACTACATTCCAATGCTCAATCCTAGGGTGACTCATATACCTACTAACAACTCCCACTGTATGTGCAATATATGGCCTAGTACATACCATAGCATACATTAAGCTCCCTACAGCTGAAGCATAAGGTACCTTGGAAATTTTAGCCTCCTCTTCTAGTGTCTATGGACACATCTCCTTAGACAATTTCAAATGACCAAGAAAAGGTGTATTGATAGATTTGGCATCCTTCATGAAGAATCTCTGCAACACCTTTTCAACATAACCAGCCTGAGATAGAGTCAATTTTCTGTTCTTTCTATCTCTGCAAATTTTCATACCAAGGATTTGTTTGGCTGCCCCCAAATCCTTCATAGCAAAAGATTGTGCTAACTGTTGTTTCAATCCCCTAATATGACCCATGTTAGGCCTAGCTACAAGTATATCATCAACATATAAACATAGAATAATAAAGTTGTCATCATCCAACCTCTTGAAATAAACACAATGGTTAGAACTACATCAAGTGTATCCATTCTCATTTATAAAAGTATCAAATTTAATATACCATTGTCGAGGTGCTTTCTTCAAGCCATATAAAATTTTCTACAATTTGCACACCAAAGTATCCTTACCCTTAACCTCAAATCCCTATGGTTATACCATATATATTTCTTCATCCAAATCACCATGAAGAAAAGTTGTTTTAACATCAAGCTGCTCTAAATGCAAATCTTTAGTAGCCACAATACTTAAAACAATACAAATAGAATTCATTTTAACAACTGGACAAAATATCTCACCAAAATCAATACCCTTTTTTTGTGCAAATCCTTTTACAACTAATCTCGCTTTAAATATTTTCTTACTGCCATCTTCTTCTTTCAACTTGTAAACCCATTTATTATGCAAAGCCTGTTTACCTGCAGGTAACTTACATAAATCCCAAGTCTAGATTTTCAGCAAAGAGTCCATTTCTTCTGTCATTTAAGACTCCCACTAAATCTTTGTATCCACCTACATAGCTTCATTATAACATGCAGGTTCACCGACATTAGTTAATAAAATAGAATACAAAGATGGTGAAAATATATCTGGAGGTCTACTTAGCCTTGTTGACTGTTTAACATTCATTGGGGTGTGTGGTATTTGTTGTTGCTATTATTTTGGAGCATAAGGAGCTACTGGAACATCATCTTTTGTAGTATCATCTAGTTTAACATAATCATTGTCTTTCTTCTCATGTTGTCGTAACAAATCTTTGTACAACACTTTCTCATTGAATATGACATCCCCGCTTCTTACAAGTTTATGATTTTCAAAATAAAAAATTCTATAGCCAAATTCATCAATGCCATATCCAAAAAATACATATTTCTTTGATTTTTCTTCCATCTTGGTTCTATTTTCAAAATCTATATGTGCAAATTCTTCACAACCGAAGGTTCTGAGAAAAGAATAACTTACCTTCTTACCAATCCATGCTTCGTCTGGAATACCACAACCCAAAGGAGTAGAGGGACCTCTATTAATTAAATAAACAACAATATTTACAACCTCTATCCACATGTTTAAGGGGAACCCAACATGCAATCTCATGGTCCTTTCACACTCCATTATTGTCCTATTCATGCTTTCAACCACTCCATTTTCTTGTGGAGTCCTTGGAATAGTTTTCTGCCTATGAATACCAGTAGAGGAAAAATAATCTTAAAATTATTTTCTGCAATAATCACCACCATTATCAGATCTGAGACATTTTAGTCTTTTACCAGTCTCATTCTCAACCAATCTTTTCCATTTTTTTAAAAAGTTTCAAATACATCATATTTTTGCCTAAGGAAATAAATCCATACTTTCCTAGTTGCATCATCAATGAAAGTAACATAATATAGAGAGCCACCAAGGGAAGATACATGAGCTAGCCCCCATACATTTGTATGCACAAGCTCTAATTTATCATCTTTCTTTTCCTTCCCACCCTTCAAAAAACTAACTCTCTTTTGTTTCCCATACACACATCTTTCACAGAAATCCATATTGACACATTTTAGACCTGGTAAAATTTTCTTTGAATGAAGTAATTTCATACCTTTCTCACTCATGTGCCCAAGTCTGTTGTGCCAAAGTGTTGTTTTGGTATCCAAAATAACTGTTTCATTTTCTACCTACTCAACTACAACAACTGTTCTTGAACTTTCACTTTTCTCTGTAACAATTAAAGTAGAAGGAACAATATTACATGTACAAAGATATAAGGTGCCTACTTTCACACCTTTTTCTACTCCTAAGGAACCTTTTGAAACCTTCTATTTTTTATCATTGAAAGTAACTTTGCAACCCTCATCACCTAGTTACCCTACTGAAATTAAATTTCTACTCAGCCTTGGAACATGTCTTACCTCTTGTAGTAGCCAATGATTTTGATTCTGTAACTTAATCTTAATTCTTCCCTTCCCAACAATCTGATAGGGTCCATTATCTCCCAAATAAACTAGCCCAAAATCACCTTGGACATAATCAATAAAATAACTCCTATGGGGTGTAGCATGAAAGGAAGCCCCTAAATCTAGAACCCATGAATCATCAACATTTTCAAGGGAAAGGAGAAAACCATCATCTTCAGATTTATTACTTACCACACTTGCCTCCTTGTTGCCTTCTTGTTTGTCTCCTTTATTCTTTTGAGACCATAAATATTTCTTCTTATGACCTGGTTTTCCACAGTACCAACAGTTGCTAGGTCCTCTTGATTGAGATCTCTTTCCCTTTGAATTCCCTCATGATTTCCCATGATTTTTAGAGTTGTTTCCTCTATCTCTTGTTATGCCTCTGTTTTCTGCATTCAACACACTACCTGATGTAGATACTGTAGGAATTGCTAACATGCAAATCCACAGACCCCGAATACACCTGCATGCAAGAACCTGATACAAAGTAGAAGCACAAAGATGAAAAAGCAGAACTCAGAAGTTGCTCAGAAAGTGAGAGCGAAATTATAATCTGAATTAAT
>MU225333.1:204929-220957 GCA_018584345.1 Thuja plicata | reverse complement strand
CTCAAGCTCCTCTAAAGTATCATGATCAAAGGGTGTATTCTCTCTCCAAGAAATGGGTATGAGACAATCTGAAGCAGGATCCTCTGGGAATGGAGAGAGATTAGGGTCTCCATAGATCTCCCAAATATGTGTCCAAAGATGGTGAGGACAATCAATGTCCGATATAGCCAACACAGTGGCATGATCAACACTAGACACTATAAGTTCTACTATGTGATCTCTAATAAAACCCCATGCTATTTTTCCCTCTGCAGTGGCTGGTTCAGGTATGAGATCATACAAATAAGGCAAAAAATTAAGCCACCTACAATGTGTAAGTATACCCTTTGCCCATGAATCATAATTACCCCGTTCCAAAATAACAACTGAAGGGTGAGTAGAAAAACCCATGATTACTCTTCTGAAAGAAAAAACAAGCTGAGAAATCTGACCTTATTACATTTAGATCAAAACCTGGTGCACAGAGGAGGGAAATAAAAGCTGCAAATTTGACGCTAAAAACAGGAACTCAAATGGCCAAATTACCAAATAAGACCAGCACCATCACGTCCAGCTTAGAAACACCTTTCCGACGATATTTTGTTTTCCAAAAAATGATACCGGATGCCCAAGTTATGGCCAAAAACACGACAGGAGGTCCAAACAAAGAGCACTCTGGAAAAAACCAGTGATGGCAAAAAATTTGATGGCCGTTTGACCGTCACAGACCTGTCGCTGACGTCAGCATGATGTCATCACCAGAAAAATTGAGCGGCAGTCGGAAAATTCAAAACTTGCCGTAAAAATTTGAAACTTGCCAGAAAAGTACTTTTCTGGCTGCTGACATCACTCATGACATCAGCCTACGCAGAGGGGCTACGGGCCGGTGGCCGACAGGTTGCGCGGCGGTGGTCGGTGGGTGGCTCCGCTGCGGAGCACCACCGGTGGGCGGCGCGCCGGTGGGAGGGCCGGGCGCGGGCCGGGCTGGGCCGGCTGAGGCGGCGGCGGGGTGGCGCCGGGGTGGCGCAGTGGCAACACGCCCTGGAATGCCAAAGAAAGTCATTTTTTTATATTTTTTTTTCGATTTCTCGCCTCGAAAACTATGTCGTACAGCCCTAGATGGCCGAATTTTTTTTCCAGAAGCTCCGAAGGCCAAATAGGTTGAGTTTTATATGATTTCGACTCTCCCGGGCCTTTTGAACGCAATGGCAAAGTCTGTTTCTGCTCAATCTACTCTAGAAGATCGTGCCTCCTCCAAAGTGCCAAAAAAATCCAGAAAACCCCAGAGAGGCTAAGACTGACTTCTTCAAATCGTGGCTTCAAATATCTTCAAACCAGACAGTAGCAGGGTGGCTCTGATACCATGTAGGAATTGCTAACATGCAAATCCATAGACCCTGAATACACCTGCATGCAAGAACCTGATACAAAGTAGAAGCACAAAGACGAAAAAGCAGAACTCAGAAGTTGCTCAGAAAGTGAGAGCGAAATTATAATCTGAATTAATGAAAGACAATTAAAAAGTTCAACCTTAAAAAGGTGAATGAAACCCTAAAAGGGAAATACAAGGATGCACATTATTAATTAAGAATTAATTAATAATGCACCTAAGAGACGCTTAAGCAACTAGAGTAAAAAAGAAATAATACTCTAACAGATACACCTGAGCTTTTCCTACAAATTTCCTCACTCAGAATAACACCAAGAAAATCATCAAATTTTAGGGTGTTCGAATCAGAAATAGAGTTACTAACAACCATTATCAAGCCATTCCAGCTTTCTGACAAAGAACACAAAATCAAAAGAGCCCTAATTTCTTCATCAAAATTTATATTCACAAAAGATAATTGACTAGTAACTGTATTAAACTCATTTAAATGATGAGCCACTAACCCACCTTCAACCATCTTCATATTGAATAGATACTTCATAAGAAAGACCTTATTCAAAGCAAAAGGATTTTCATACAACTTTGCTAGGGTTTTTACCAACTCTTTAGTTGTCTTCACTTTTGTAATATTAAACGCCACCAATTGTGCCAGACATAAGTGAATGTTGCCCAGTTCCTTTCTATCCAGAATATCCCAATCCTCCTAAGACATAGCTGCCTCTTTCTTGCTCACTCCTCCCAATGGTCACCATAAATCCTTCTGATAGAGACAGTCCCCCATCTGCATTTTCCATAACTAAAATTTATTCCCATTAAACTTCTCAACCTTCAACTTACCCTAATCTCTCATTACTCCCACTTGACCGTGAGACTTCCACTTTATCGTGAGACCTTCCTGCAGAGGATAAATGAAAACAACCTCACTCTGATACCCCTTGTTAGGAATAGAAGACATAAATTTAACAATTGCATGCAAAAATATAACCAATATCAGAAAATAAAAAACCAAACAGAAGAGAACATAAGACACAAAGGTTTAATGTGGTTCACCCAATCCCTGGGCTATGTCCTCCAAACAAGTCCAATCTTATTATTTTCCAGTGATTACAATCTGTTTGCAATACACAATCCCTTACAACTCAATACCGCCGTAATAAGCTAATCAAAACATACATTACATAAAATCCTAACCCTAAGACAATTTATACAATCTTTATGCCGCTTTAGGGTTAGAAGATGTCAACTCAGAAATTAGTTGAAATAAGCCTCAAAAATTTCATCCCACACATTGCAGAAAGTGTAAAATACTTTCCTGGATAGTACTTTCTTGATCAGTCACCACAATATAACACTTTAACCAAAAGTCTAACTTCTTTTTTTTTTAACAATGTAGGTTGTACTTTTGTACTTTATGAACAATCAACAACTTGAAATAATTAGCATCAAAATCTCACAACAAACAATGTCTACACTCTTACTAATGACAACGTTGACTTCAAAGTTCAACATATTATAATACATTTCATTAATGTTGCATTTTCTTTGCAATGCTTCTTATCTTTCTTTTCTTCTAGAAGGCCGGGACTCAACTCTGCATGACTCTTATTTTAGGAAGATTCTATATTGGTTTAAACTATGCAAAGATATTTCTACTTCTATATGAATCTATATGTTGGTGATGATATTCAAAGCCTAATCTTTCTTTATTTATATCCAAGGAAGTGTTAGCGGAAAATTTTATGCTTTATTTGTTTTATTCCAAGTTTTATTCTTAGAAGTGACAACTTTGTGTTTTATTCCCAGTTTTATTCTTAGAAAATTTGTTATTGTCAGTTTTAATTCCATGACTTAGAAAATTTGTTGCTGCCAGTTTTATTGTAAGCTAACTAAGGAACTCATTCTGGTTTTTTAGATTTGTTCCATATTTTACTCCACTTTTTTCTTTAAGGTTATATATTGTGTAAGTTTATTCGTAATTAAAAAAATAGTTCATCATTCTTATTCTTGCTCTAAATTTTTCCTCTTTCATTTGTAAGTTATGTTCTTTCTTTTCTAGCTAGATCTAGACAATGATGTATAGATTTAGTTAAAATTTTATATGATATTAGAGCTAAAATTTTACATGGTATCAGAGCACACAATGGCTAGGAATAAGGAACACAAACAATTATTTATAGGTACTGAAGATTAGAGTTGTTTTAGAATGGAATTTCCATTATATTGAGGGTTTCTATTTTTGTACAAAATTATCTTGAGGAGCGAATCATTTATAAGGGTTGTAGATATAAATATTGTAGGAGAAATCAAAATTGGCATGAATAGTGTCATGATTTATCACATAATTCTTTTCAACTCTTGCTTGAGAATGCATCAAAATCTCAAGTTACTCCTTATCCACCTACAAAGATAGTTCTTATACCTTCATTGATTGAGACACTTATTCTTGTTAAATATAATAATTCATCTCTTTATCTTCCTACTTGGGATTCCTATTTTCCAAACATTAGCTCATTGTTTGTGGAGTCTAAAATTTCATATTTGGAGAACACATTTGAGGGGGTTTCTCTTCTATTTGATGACAGTTTCATCACATTTAGAGATTCTTCTACATTGTCTTTGGAGATTGACATTCATGAGTATCCTTCAATTGATTTTTCAAATTTCATGGTTCAGTTTAATCATGGGCATGTGATGGCTTCTTCGACCTTAGAGACTCCTATTCATTTTTCAGAGGGATCTTTGTTTTTTGATTCTAGTTGTGGCACCAATATTGTCACTTCATCTTTGTTTTTGGAGCTTGTTCAAAATCAATATTTATTGGTTCCTTTCTTTTCACCTTCTATAGTGATTAGGTGTGCACTTGATTGCTTTGTGGAAACTTCATTATCTAAGGACTTGGTGATACATGAGAAATTATTAGAAACATCATCATATATTTGGATTCTACTTCCATTCCTATCTAGAATGGGAAGCATCCCCACCTTTGTACTTGGTTTATCTTTTTCCCACATTGAGAAATGTTGTTTGTAAGAATTTGACTATGTGTTGTCTTAAAGTACTTAACATTTTTGTAGGACATTACACATTGTGGAGGGATTCCTAGTCCTTCTATGTCTCTTATTTTCATTTTAATTTCTACTAGACCTTCTTTGAGTGAATGATACTGCAACACATTAGCTTCCACGCAGAGTCACTACAAATTTTGAGGGGGGGGGGGTTGTTCTCACTTGGTTTTCCCTCATTCTTCTTTCCTTTCCTAAGGCTTTAGTCTCCTTAGTTAGACTTAACGGGGAGTATTAGTGGAAACTTTTATGATTTATTTGTTTTATTACAAGTTTTAGTCTTGGAAGTGGCAAATTTGTTTTTTATTACTAATTTTATTCTTAGAAAACTTGTTGCCAATTTTAATTCCATGACTCGGAAAAACTATTGTTGCCAATTTTATTGTAAGATAACCAAGGAACTCTTTTTTTCAGGTTTGTTCAATATTTTCCTTCGCTTTTTGCTTTGAGGAAGGTTATATATTTTGTAAATTTATTTGTAACAAAAAAATAATGTATCATTCTTATTCTTGTTCTAAGATTTTCTTCTTTCATTTGTAAGTTTTGTTCTTTCTTTTCTAGCAGATCTAGACTACGATTTGTAGATTTAGTTTGAATTTAACAGTAAGATTACCTTATTATTCTTGATTTGTCTAGGTTTTCTTGGTTATAGGATATGAACAAACTACTCTATATGTGATTACGTGAAAATATGTTTCCTTATTTGAATTTTCAACTAAATTCACTTCCCTTTAACAAAACAATAAAATAAATCAACAATTAATATATTGATTAGAGTATGTTATAACCTTATTTGCCTCCAAATAGATATGCAAGTGTTTAAGAGAATTATAAGATTAAAAAAACAATTCTATAAAAGTAGGTTATGGTTGAATTAGGTGTAATTTTCGCATTGGTTTTCATTTCTGACATCTAATTGGTGTTATGCATGATTTATAGATTTGATAGTGTAAATTTTTCCTTTTGATGTTTTAGATCAAACTCTATGATCTAGGAATAGAGCAATACACTTCAGTTGTTAATACCAAGACACTTAAAAACCTATTATCTAATATTTTGGTTTTTTTATTCTGTATTTTCATAAATTTATTATATTTTATTTTATTTATTTTGCAAGTTCAAATATACCTATACATTTCCCAAACTTAAAATCATATAACTTCACAAAAAAATTTCAATTCTAGTTCATGAAATGAATAAATAGAATTTTCATGAACCTACTATTTTCATTACAAATGATACTCATTTTTAAAATCATACGCTTAAGATAGCTTCTCAATTTATTAAAAAAAACTAAAAAATAATTAATCTATTTAAAATATGCATAATATTCAAATATGCATTATATGAATATTTCAAGTAAAAGGAAGACAATATAAATTAAAAAATGTTTTATTTTTACTATAAAAATGAGGATTTGTGTGTAACTTCAAACTATCATAATTTATACATTATTGAGTATTTGAATGCACAATAATATGGTAGAAAGTTTCATACAATCTTCCATTCAAAAGGAGTTTCCATGTAATAGTTAGAATACAACCATGTTAATCATACATCATAAGAAGAATGCAATGAGTTCAAAAGTTGGTTTATATCGTGTATAGTAGGAAAATGTGAATCATGTGGGGATCAATTCTCACTTCCTAAGGTGCATTAGAATACGAAACCAACTCAAGATGAATATGATTGACAATACCTTGTTGTAAGGATCTCAATGCAACGTCTATTATCTCGGGGTTTCTATTCATTTGTTGTTTAGAATTGAGGAAGGGAAAGACAAGGTTCCTGTGCAAATGGGTAAAGATAGAAATGAATATCCATGCTAAAACAATAAATGAAGTACAAAAGGAGATATAAGAGAACTTACATGCACCTATGGTCTAAAATGGAGCTAAAATAATACAGATATAATTTTTTGACAACCTGGGCTGCACATATAAGTATGTTGTTTGGATCCAGGATCTCATTACTGGAACTTGTACCTGGATGAAATTTGAGCTGATTTTGGGGAGAAGAGGTTGCCTAAGGCGTCCTCTTCCATACAACTAAGACTAAAAAGGGAAGATCTGAAAATGCCACAAAGAAAAGGTCATGTTTCTGAATCTGATACCTATTTTCGAGTCTGTCTGCACCTGCAAATCTAAAAATGTGTTTGTGAGTGGATATATAGTGATTTTCCTCGGTCAAATCCCCATTTTGGTAATTCCTACCACCATGGATAGTTATTATAATAGAGACGTGTGTATTATTGTGAATCTAGAGTATGTCTAAATTGCTATGAGTTAAAATGCATAAACGTTATGTAGAGATCTACCCTAGCATGTTAGAGTAAAACCCTATTGTACATAAAAAAAAGATGGTTATGAGGGTGTGAAAGGGATTACCACCTTTACTTAATGTAAAAATCAGAAGGAAGATACCCCACTAGGCTCAAAGTTAGCTTCAATCACTAAGTAGGACAATGGTTTTTCCTTCATTGATTATGATTAAGAATGGAATGAATTTAGGGAAAATGATCTAATGATGCAATATAAAAGACTAAATATTCAAATATAGGCAATTTAGGAAAATACTGACTGACAAAAAAATAGGAAGCTGAAATGACCTAAAATGGGAACCTGGATGTTGTACAAACCTGTGATCTAAATATGAAAGTGATTTTCTAAGTAAAAAATGCCTTGGGCATTGTTTTCTTGGTGTAACACTCTGCCAGGGAACCCATGAGAAATTAACCTTAAAAATGAAACTAAATTTACAGAATGATTTTTTTAAGAGTTTACAATTGATAAAGAATAACAATGCAGAAGCGATATAACATAAGACAATACGTACTCATAAATGCAACTCATATATAGATTAAAAATCCCAAGGGTTTCATGACGTAGAATTACGTAAGTTAACTAATCTACTAAATACAATAAACAATATACGATCTCCATATAATGCAAATGAATAACAAGAACATCTCATAAATAATAAAACCTAGATACAACTAATATCATAAGGTATACATAATGAACCAACATCCACTACAAAAGTCTCAAGGTATGTGATAAAACTCAATACAAAGTACAATACAATATCCAAGAATATCACAATTGATATGGTGATACAAGTATGCAATATAGGAAAGATAAGAGCAAGTCTCCAACAATGAAGAACAAGAAGGTACAATTGCAACAAGGATGATCCTAGCATAAAGTCACAAATGTAGAATCTCAATGGTAATCAGAATCACTACCACCCAAACTCTTGAAACCAAAGGTCCACTCCCACTGTGCTGAGGAGATAACAACAGACCCCACTCGGATAACAGAAGAAAAGAAGGCAGTGAAAACTAAGAAAGGGGATCCTGATAGCTCTCTAAATCAAGGGCAATCGACACATGTAGAAAACCTAGAATGTGTATAGGAAGGTGCCATCATATACATCTAATCCTTAAGTCTCTTCTTGGTAGTCTCTTTGGACCCCAACAGTTAAGTGACCATATACAATATCAATGACTCCTCAACCAGACGAAGCCATTAACTATGTTAGAACCATACCTCGCAGGGTGACAAGCATCATCTCATCTCCATATTAGCCTATACAAGCACTCAAGCATGGGTGAGGTGTACCATATCTTATTAATTCATTTTAAACCCCCCATTATGTATTATATTTCACTTAATTAAGAAAATTTACATTAAGTGATCCTGGCTGCCACTTGTGGGCCCCGACACTTATTGCAAGCCACCCCCGACTACACAATTAGATAACCTACCCTAATGCTCCAACCAAAGGAACCAAAAGAAATAAAAACCAAAATCATAAAAACTTCTCATAAATCATAAATTAAGATAATCACCAAGGAAAATGTTGGAGCATAAAAAATAACATATCATCCTATACAAGGATTGAAACTGTCCATCCCATACTGGACATCTCAATAGAATAATAAAAATTTTCATATCACATCATAAGATCAATGATCATCAAAATATCACAAGAACCCATCTCTAAATATGGAGTAACATAATCCAAAAGATAATCATTCAGAATGTTGAACCACCATAATAGTAGAAATAAGGTGACCAAGATAATTAGGACTCAACACAAAAGTGGTCGTCACCTTTTCGTGGTTAAATATCATAATGATCGGAGACTCAGAACACAAAACATAAGCAACAGATGTAACACAACCATACAAGAACCAATCAAGACATGAAAATGGTTATAAAATCCCACAATATAAACCCAAGGTGCACAAATAAATTCATAAAATAATTCAAGTCTCAAAAGACAAAATCCTCCTAGGGCATCACTCTACCTGAATTGGAAAAAATATGCAAGTACACAAAACACAATAATATAGCACCCACATAATTTAATTTAATTTAATTATATTTATTTATTAAATAGAATTTCTGAAAATAGAATACCTGCATGCAAATTTTTTATTTTTTTAAAAAAATTTAAATAGAATTTCTAAAAATAGAATACCACTCCATGCAAATTCTAAAAAGATTTTTTCTAAAATATTATTTTATTTTATTTTTAGAAAAATAGAATTTAAAAAAAAATAGAATTTCAAAAAATAGAATTTCTAAAGAAACATAATTTCTAAAAATAGAATACTATTGCATGCAAATTCCAACAAGAATAATTAATTTAATACAAATAAATAAATTTTTCTTAAATAACTTGCAAATAAATATATCTTATAAATACTTATTCTTTAAAAAATATTATTTAATTAATTTTCATAATAAAAGAGAGAACATGCATTTATCTTCATTTTATATTTTACTATGCAATTGTAGATATACATGTAATAATATTAAATTACTTAAATAATAAAACATGCAATTTATCCTCATTTTTCATATATTTCCATGCATATCTAGATCTGTAGTTGACTTTGGAAAAGAAGATATGAATAAAAACACATCACCCCAAAACACTAATTGAGAAAATAATAATAACCCTTTTGAAACTGACATTTTTAATGAAACCCTAATAGATTAAATTTCAAGTTTTCTAACGTTACCAAACACAATTCGGGATTGTTTTGATCATAGATTTAAAAAATCTCACTATCTAATTTGATACCACAATTTTGTAAAGAAACCCCTAATACCCAGAACATAGATCTGACATGAAAGAAAAAACCACAGAATCATACAATAATCATAGTCGAAAATTTTAACAAACACACACCAGACAAGGAAGTACACACAAAGGGGATTTCAGTATTTTAGATGCATAGAAGACGAGGATATGAGTACTGAACTATCAAAGGATTCAAACCCTACCTCAAACCACCAATTGACATAATCCATGAAGAACAATCCAAAACCCTAAAAGTCCTAAGCTTTCAACAATTCCTTCAATCCAAGCCAGAGCCAAAAACCTGGAAAAACCTGTGCAACATGTGTGTGCAATAATGACCAAAATAATCCTAATAAAGGAAAGCCTACCCAACCTAGGGTTTCCAAAACTCATGCAACCCTAAAAGAGAACTCAACTAAAACTCAAATCGAAACTCAACTAACAACTCAAATCAGAACTCAACTTAAAATTGAGTGAAAAAGAATTAATTGATTAATAATTACAAACACTTTTCTAATTTAGTCAATTAAGTCAGCTTTTTACTTTAAATTTATATTTTAATTTTAATAAAGGAATGTGCAACTTTAATTGCATAACATTATTTAATTAACAATTAATATTTTTACCATATTAATAACATGCAAATTGATAATAAAATATCGATTCATTAATTATGCTTTTAAAACTGAATTTTGGATTTAATAATTACTTAAATCCTTTATTTTCAAAATTAGACTTTTTAATTAGGTATTTTTAATTAACAAATATATTTAATTAATTTTCATTAATTAAATACCATCATATTTAATTAATTTTCATTAATTAAATACCATCATATTTAATATTTTCAAATTTAATTAGATTCAATTATTTAATTATATAATTAATTCTATAAATCACTTAACCAATAACACCAAAACCACATCAAACCACATGACTAGACAACATGACGACAAAACTGACTAAACCCAAAATATCACAAATAAGCACAAAGGAAGGGTTCACGAATGATGTCACCTTGATGAATTCAAAAGGTAGAAAATAAGACATGTTTCCACTATTTCAGGACAATAATGGCTTAAGTTGGGATTCATACCTGTCAGTTATCTCCCCTCTTACCATTGAGATATTGCGATAGCGCATGCTCATTCTGAAAATTTAGGGAAGTCGATGCCCAATACTTGTAAACCTGCATCACAAAGTCTAGCATGTACATAATATATATAACA
This sequence comes from Thuja plicata, assembly GCA_018584345.1. Taxonomy (NCBI): domain Eukaryota; kingdom Viridiplantae; phylum Streptophyta; class Pinopsida; order Cupressales; family Cupressaceae; genus Thuja; species Thuja plicata. The sequence continues at coordinate 210,203 of MU225333.1, read as the reverse complement.
GACAATGATAGGGATCAGTCGAACCTGTGGATCTCACAATGCAAGTAACTACGTCTCTGTCCTCTACCACATTAGACACATCATATAGAAATGTAAGATGGACATGCCACACATCAATATAAAACACATATGCCAACAATACACATGCAAGTATGGGGTCAGTAAAATCATCCTAACATATGCACAATCATCATAAAAATAACTAAAATATTTTGGCATCAATATTGAAAAGTAAATTATGGATGGGCACTACACCTGGGAACAAGAATCCTGAGGCATTTTGTTCCCAGGGATTTTCCTTGAAACTTTTATATCCAATCTCGTAGATTCAAACTTTTTGAATAAAGTCCCGACAGTTGGGCCACTTGTTCCTGCACAAAGAAAAATGGGTAAAATGTTGTGGAAAGGGGTTTTCCTTGGTCAAACCCTTGTTTAGAAATCAACCTTGAGAATGAAATAAAATAAATTTAAGTAAAGTATTCGTGAAGGTAAATATTAGATATACTTTGTAAGTAGTTTCATGAACATATATTAAGATCGGACATATTTACGAAGATACTTGAATGTTGCTTGGATTGTAGTTTTTGACCTTGGAATGTAGAAAAGAATCAAGGATTCCTTCACAAATGCATGGATCTATGAATTTCACTTCTAGATCTTCAATGTTTTTATACTTGATTGAACACTTTTGTTGAAGGAAGAGTGCATGTGGATGGACAAAGGATATTATTGATTGTTGGAGAACTCCTCTACTTGGTCATCATGGGAGATAATATTTCTATAATGGAGAAGATTTCCATCAAAATTCCTTCAATGCTTGGAGAGATGCTAGATCTTGGATGCTTTCCTTCAAATCTTGAATTAACTTGATTGCTTCCTAGTTCTCAATAACGGATGGATAATGGATCTTTGTTACCAAAGTGAGGAGAGATATGGTGTTTATATACCTCATCACACATTTCAAGATTCAAAATCAAGCCAGACCAGCCATGAGATCTAATTTCTCATAGAAACACTGCAAGAGGGCCCTGGTTCATATTTGGGCCCAAACCTCAGGGAAAAAAAATGCATCGAGAATTTGGTTCTTAGAAACATAATGTTATAATTAAGGAAAATTAAGGGAGGGGGGTGAATCAGTATTCTACAATCTTTAACTTTATTAATCTAATTCTTTAACCACTTAACACAAATAATTAAAATAAATATGCAAAATCAAAACAAAAACATCCACAACACCATGACACCAATATTTTTGTGCGGAAAATTGGTTAAGGGAAAAACCATAGTGGGGATGAACCCACAAGATGAAAATACTTTATAGAAGTATTACAATAGGCAATGCACATGCATTCAAACACACTTCCTAGATCTCACTTCTCAAAAATAAAGAAAGGCTCAATGCATTTAAGATAATTACAATATCACAAAGAGTTTGAACTAAGAAACACTATCTACAAATTTCAAAATACAGTCCCAGTTAAGTACAATATACTGACTTCATACACTTCATAGATCTTCTCTGAATCAGACCTCAAATTATTATCTTGCACACGTGAAACTATGTACAATCTTTATAATCGTCTTCCACACATAATATCCATGCCAAAATGACCAAACATATTGATCTTATATATCCACAACAAGAGATTATATCTCTTACATGTTGGCTTCAAGAACACTTAACAAAATAATGAAACATGTACAATTAGTTAGCTAGATCTTAATGTAAACACCAATGAAAACAAAAAAAAATGATCACATGTTATCCCAAATGTTGGATAATTATCCTTGATCACAAAAATAGTCATCAAAATTTCTCCATTACATCCATATAAGGATCAACTACACCAAATTATTTTTCTTCACTGATAACCCAAAAACTGATACACAAAACCTTCTAAATTGTACACCCAATATCATCAGACCAAAAAAATCTATAATAAGTTAGATAATGCATTCATGAATATTCCTTGAGATCCACGATACAGAATATGAAATTGAGAGTATATACCAGACCAAATAAAAAATGTTTCCATATGCTTTGTTCATTGCCAAACTTAGAATAAATTTATAATCTGCCTTCCAGATTGATCAAATACTGTCATGTGGATGGGTGCACTGCGATGAGTTACCATCAATGAAAACATCCAAGCACTTGAGCAGTGTCTCTTTCCAAAAATCTCCCCCTTTGGCATTGACAGAAACAGTTAGTAAAAAATGACTAAGTGTCAAAATCAGTACCAAATATGAACACTTAAAAAAAAACTCAAAATTTGTTATGCTCCCCTTGGGATGCATATAACCTTACATATATTTTTCACTTCCCTAAACTCCCCTTTTGACATAAATGGAAAAGGAAGGGATCCACATACCAAAATTCATATAGATATGCTGCATGTACAAACATACTTCTACTAACTTATATTAACTTGAAGATATCTACAAAAAAATTATTCAATAAGATTAAATCATTGTCCCAACCTTACGTGAGACTCTCCAAAATTGAGATGTTCCCATAGAGAAGGTATGCTTTCACTTTCTCAGTATGAAGATCAGAGGGTTCATTGGTAACCATGAAATCCTTAGCTTCCTTCAAAGCATTGAACATTATTGCCAAGTTTGGAGAAATACGACTCTGAAGTTCACCAATTCTACAAATAATCCTATCCCTTTCATGCTTTTAAACCTTAATCTTATCAAGTAAATCTATGACTTGACCTTCTTTATTATATGCAAAAACCGTTAGACGATCAAAAGATTGTGACATATCTGTTAACTATTTCTCATTCTCCTTGATCTTCTTCTCAATGTCATCAACAAATTTGGAAAATGATATAAATGACTTGTATAGATTACCACCTTCAGATATAACATTTTGAATATTCTTTACACTACTATTCAGTAGTCATTCCCTTCATTTGATTTAATCTATTGACATCAAATTATTTCTTGAATTGTAACTCTACTGACATCTCTAATGATTCAAAATGTGTACCTACATAATTCATCACAATCTTTAGCTGACCAGATGATTATCAGATGAATCTTTGACATATGCAGGCATGTTCTACTCAAGTACACTAGATACAATAATTAACAACTCATTGTCTTCAATATGAGATCTCATAATCTCCTCTCTTTCAGGATCATCCAACTCCAAACTATCATTCTCTAAAAATTCCTTCACTACCCCTACAATGTCCCTTGCCTCAAACTTTACCTCAAATAGCTTTACCTCAGTCATCATCTCTAAATTCTCTTCACCTTTCATCTCTCCTATAAATTCATCTACTAGAGCATCAAATATTATGCTTAGAAACACTGATTTTGACATGCATACTGGATTTAATTGGCTCAACATTAGGAACTGAAGTGACATCAACTGGAGATTCTTCGATTACTAAATAAAATTTATTTTCTTCCAAGATTTTCTTTGAAATTTTCTCTGTCTCGTACACAAATTCTTCTTTCTGACCAATCATTAGGCTATTTATCCTTGATTTTCTCCTAAAATGATCTTTAGCCTTCTTGAGTATAAATTTCATTTCCTCCACTGCTATAACTAGACATAAACTGATTAAAAATTATTCTTTCAACCTCTCATCCTTTGCTTTTGCATTCACTTTCCTCATTTCCAGAAGATCATATAGTCATTTTGGAATCTAATAAATGATCTCCATAAGAGCCCTTTTTAATGTATTCAAGTATTTTATTATGGCTTCCTCAAGTACTATTTTACCATCATCATCAAACTTCTCATCTTTAGATGGATTTTCCTTGGAGACCCTTGATGCCTTGGTTCCCTTAGACTACAACTCTTTTACAACTTCATATTATTTTTTAGGCTCATCATCCTTAGCCACTGCATACTTCCTTGTGCTCTTAACTTTCATTCTCTTTCCTTCTTTGTTGGATGCTTCTTCTTGTTGTTTTTTCTTGGTATTGGCTGACTTTTGAGAACTAGATGCTCAAGTATAGAGCTTATAGTTTATCTTGATCTAGATTAAGGAACATTTTGACTAGCTTCTTCAACCTCAATTGGCTTCTCCTATGCTTCCATTATTTTCTTCCTTGCTTCCCTCACTGCTTGCACCAGAATACTCATACTCTTTGCCAAGTTCTAAACTTTTTTTCTAACTTTTTTACTATGTGTGGCTTGTTCAATTTAGTATGAAACTTCAAGTATTTCTCCTGATAAGTGCCAAATCTCTCCATTGTAGTATCAATATTAGTACTGCTTCAAAATTCCTTTCAAAAAAATTGATTGCCTTTTTGGATTTTGGTCATAGCCTATTGTTTATGCTCTTTGTCTTGGTTTAGGGTTTTATTTAGTTGCAAAATTCTTTTAAGCTAAACCCTGGGTTTGTTCTAATTTGTTGTTACTTTTTGGTTCATAAGAAGGAGAGTTTTATACCATGAAGAGGGGCCATTATTTTTATCCTAATGTTTTATCTTTTATGTCGGGTCAAACTTTTATTCTCTCTCCCTTTGTTTTATTTTCCTAAGCTAAATGTACTTGTGGTCATATTTTATAAATGAGAATGTTAAGAATGTGGTTTTCATGCTAGGTGGGTCACCTTTACTTTACTAATGGTGTGCTATGTGTCACATTTTCATTAATCTCCATGATGTTGTGATGATGTCTATATGAATATTTTATTGACCGCAACATAGCGAGAAGTTGCCACATGTGAGGTATCCGTTGGCCGAAGGAATCATTGGGAAAGATTAAAATATATTAATCAATTGTTGTATGCAATGAAAATTCCCGCAGCTGCACAACAAGTCAAAACATGCATGTACAAGATATACCAAATACTAAAAGCATGCAAGGAATTTGAAATACAACTAAATTCTTACTACAACCTCCGATGAGCTAAAACAAGTGCACCCAAGACTTGTTTGATTTGCTCTTAGAAATTTTGTGGGTGTGCTCTCCCAACACAATGCAATAAATCTCACTATGATGCAAGCTAGAAGATGGTGAAGGGATTGAGAACAAGTATGAGGAACTTGCCCCAAGCTTCACATAATGAAGATTGAGAATGCAATGGAAAATCTAGAATGAAGATGCAAGATGAAATAAATTAAGATTGATTCCTATTACCTAACATGTAATATCTAGATGATCTAATGCTCAAAAAAGTTAAATAGGATGAAGACTAAGACATGCTCAAGAAAATGCTCTAAAATGCAATCACTAGCTAGTTACTCTCACTAGTTACTCTCATTAGTTGCAAAATGAGGAGTGAGGCCTCCTTTTATGGAATTGAC
>MU225333.1:161716-187093 GCA_018584345.1 Thuja plicata | reverse complement strand
CTCATCGGAGGTTGTAATGGAAGTCTTCTTGTTTTTAGTAGTATGCTTTAGATATGCATAAATGTTGTTATTTAATGTTTATCTCTAATGTTTGCATGTCTGAGCGTGCTCCCAACAAGTTAGGTTTTATTGCATACACTACCATGTGAAATCCCAAGAAGTGTATGCATATATTGAAGGTTATAAGTAGCACTTCTCAATAGATTCAATTATCCAAATGTTAGCAAAAATGGATGTTGTAGAGAATGCAAATGATTTATGGATACACTTGTAGGAAGAATATTGGGATGAAATATAGGGCTGACTATATAAATAGCCAGAGGGATATTTAAATGGAGCATCATAGCCACAGACATATTCAAATTTGAAAGGAGCGAAAGACTCTAAATCCACAAGGCTAACGCTCGTATATATATTGGTGGTGGCATTACAAGAAGAGACCGGATGAAGAAGAGAACAATGGGACCTTGAGGTCATGTGTGTTCCAGTAGGAAAATGTTTTTGAATCCTTGAGAATCTGTGGAAGGATATTTTGAGAATCTTGCATCCCGACCCTCTTTGTATCAATATTAGTAAAAAATGCGATATTGGCATGACTCCTGAATATGTTAGTTTTGTTGGAGAAACTCTTAATTACACATGGACTAACAGTTACAGTATTGAACATGGTTAGAAGGTAACAAACTTTTTTAGGAAGTAACCAATAAGGTTAGGGAATATTTTATTAAAGGCAAAAGGCTTTTTGTCTCTTCTGAGTAAATATCTTTTGTAACAATAATCAAGCGGTCCAATGGACTGATGGCATGTGTCTCCTTTGGCATGAAGTTTGTTTTCTCCCTTTTTTCTATAAAAGGGATTTTAAGGCTAGGAGAAAGGGTTCCAAATTATTGATGGTTCTAGTAGCAAGTCTAGGTGAAAGTGAAAATGTTGTAAATATGATTACAAATCAAATAGATGAAAGTCCAATGTCAAGTTTGAGGTAGGGTTTTGAATGAATGAAATTGTAAAATTATTGTATGATAGAACTAACATTAGAGTATAATAGAAATATATTTTAGATATATTTCTCTCTAGTGTACAATTTTTCTATATTTTGAATGAATAAAATAAAGGGTTTTTCTCATTCAGTGCATTGTTGTGGTGTATGTAATTTATTGTTCATGCTTTGATCTAAGGAGTCAATTAAATGCTTGAATAGAATTATAGATTGGTAGGACTTGTCCAAGTATTCTGATAAGTAGTTGGGTTGGGATTGTATATGTGATATATTGTAAGGAAATATTATCCTAGACCTTATGCTATAGTCAAAGTTTATTTATATTTCAGTTTTTGTCTCAGTAATTCTAGTCCCAAATGGAATAAGGCACTGATCATAGCTTGTAATTGTTTTAATGTTAGTATTGTGTTCATTTTTACCTGCAACTTGCTATAAAGTTGTGAAATTATGCAAAATATTTTTACATTTATGTATTGTTGCTATATGTTGTTACCATCTCATGCTCCATTTGGTTGAGGATCATTGGGAATTAGTCATTCCATAAAATTATCCCTCTTTGTTGAGCCCTTATATGAGATTATCTTTTTTGTTTTAATGTTATGTCATGCCCAAATTAGAAGGCAAAAACACACCAACAATTTTTTTTAAGAGCACGATATAGCATCTAATAGTGTGTGTGTGTGTGTGTGTGTGTGTGTGTGTGTGCATTTGATAAAATTATCTAAACCCGTCTATAGAGGGAGGGAACGCGAAAACAAGACATGCCTTCAAATTAAGCATAGAGGAAGTGCAATTTCCAAAAGGAAGTCAAGCCTTCACAAACAACACTCAAGAAGTGTGATTTCCAAAAGGATGGCAAGCCTTTGAAAATAGCACTTGGGAAGTGTGATTTTTGAAAGGATGGCAAGCTTGCAGAAATAGCACCCCGGAGGTGCAATTTCTGAAAAGAAAGCAAGCCATCAGAAATAGCACCCAGGGGGTGTGATTTATGAAAATAAGGAGAGCCTTTAGAAATTTCATTAAGGAAGTGTGATTTCTGTAAGGGAAGGAAAGCCTTCAGAAATAGCACCCCAGAGGTGCAATTTCAAAAAAGAAGGAAAGCCTTCAGAAATAGCATCCAAGAGATGCGATTTCTGAAAAGAAGGCAAGCCTTCATAAATTGCACTAAGGGAGTGTGATTTCCGCAAGGGAAGGCAACATTTCAGAAATAGCACTAAGGAGGTGTGATTTTTGAAAAGAAGGCAAGCCTTCAGAAATTGCACTAAGGAAGTGTGATTTCCGCAAGGGAAGGCAAGCCTTCAGAAATAGCACCAAGGAGGTGTGATTTTTGAAAAGAAGGAAAGGAAGACAAGATCATCAGAAAAAGAAAGGATGAAGTGGGAATTCCAATCTTGTAGCCTTTGGAAAAGGAAGGGTGGAAGTGCAACTTCCAAAATTCCAAAGACATTCAAAAAGAAAAGGGAAAAGTGTGACTCTGAGCGGCACATGCCTTTACCCAATAAGTCTTGTTTAATCTCAAAAAAGAGGCAATTGAATAACTCAATGAGTGCATCAATGAGAAAATACTTCTTCAAAGAAAAGATAATGTCGAGTGAAATCGACGAAGCAGGGAGGTGACAGAAAAGGGTGTGAAACCCTATAGTTTAAACACAATTTTTTGAATTGTAAATTTAATTAACCATAAGCTATATATAAATTTATAGGTAACAATCAGCAATAGATTCCATACCTATATGTTCTTTTGTTTGACTAGTCCATATATTGTGATGAAATACCATAGGAGTGAAACATCATTGTTTCCCTAATATTTTAATGTTGCTAAACTCTTTTAGTATGGTTCATTTGGAGATATGCAATAATATTTTTCATTTAACACTTATAGCTGCTACTCTAACCTTTTAACAACAAAATAAAAATAAAAATCAAGTAGCTTAAACAAAATGTTTATCTATTTACAAGTACAAGTAATAAATTTCCTTCTGCCTCTTTGCCTAAAAGCTATAACTTCATTGCATTCATGTAAAGATCAATTTTAAACATGTACATACATAAAATAGTAGTGGAATTAAAACTGAATATAGATTTTGTTTTCCATAGTGTACCATTTCCTTTTTCCTTTTTTCCTAGCATACTAAAAATACAAAAAAACACACAAAATCATATTGCACACAATTGTTGCTCTTGAAAAAAAATATTTTATTATTATTCCTTTTCTACCATTACAAGAAAAAGTATACAACATTCTAAATAATATTAAACATTTGAAAATCTCCATAAATATATTTCTTCTGCTGCAACTTTACAAATTATGAATTTATTTTACAACTCACAGTAAAACTCAATATAAAAGAATTCGAGCCTTTTACCAAGGATTACAAAATATAATTCTTTACATCATAGCCATATTTACAAATACAAATAAACTTCAAACTCTAGCAACAAGGGGGAAACATGCTATTTTCTCTGACACCATTCTCATCCATTCTTGCACAGGTACAAACCTGCAAATAAAATTTGTGTCTTGACCATGGAGGGTCACCTCCCATCCTAGACCTTTACAAGGCCATACTCGATCTAGGAGAACTAAGAACCAAATGGGTTACAGTCAACCAGAATACATTTACAAACAACAAAATTTACATCGCATTCATTTAAACACAAAATTCCCAACCAAAGGCTGTCACAAAAGTCACTTATTGAATTAAACACATGGGTGAAGGTGTACCAAGTGTCCAAGAGGAGAATCTGCAAATACAAAGTACCTATGCCTTCACAAGGCTTACACATAAACTTTAATTTTTTTTCTCCTTTCCCCTCTCAATAACAATCCTTATGACCCCCAAATGGATACCAGCCAAAAACTCCCATTATGACCCCCATTTTAAAAAAACCATAACAACATCAAGGATCCCATAATCCTTTCTTATCCCTCTCTTCCAAGAGGAGAGACTCTGCACTCTATGGTATATCCAAAATTCCCTTCACCCCTAAGGCTACTCTACCCTCCCAAGGGCGAGTTTGGCCTTGCACTCCCATAAACAAATAAGCAAAAATATTCAAAGAAAGAACAATATCTAGCAACCATAAGAAACTCCATTTCAACTCAAAAATGCACAAACAATAATACTAAAGAAAATACAATTTCTCAACAAACAAAATACACACAATGCACTGCATGGTGATATGATACCAACCTCTACTCCAGCTATGGAAAAATATGAAAGTTCGGGAAGAGCTCTATCAAAATCTAGTCTAATCCAATAAAATAAAAACCCATAATGCATCAAAATAAACAATTCACATACTAGGTCCATCATAAGGATAAATGAATTGTTATGATGACCCAGAAAGGATCTCTCCAAATACCAAGCACACCTATAGTGGTAGTCTCAAAACATAAAATCCATTCATAAGAATATCAAAGCATCAAAAGATCATCTCAGCTAGTCATATCAAAACATAGCAGGACCTCGCCTCACATATCAAGTCATGGGAAGGTCTCATAATCAAGTAGATAACATATCACCTTGAGGGTAAAATATCACAAGGGTTTAACATAGTCATGAATACAAGAATAAATCCAATCCATACCCCTTAGGATGTCAAACATAGAAGGGGAAAAAGGGAGGCTCTACATTTTATTTACAAGTATGATACAAAGGTTGTAAATAGATTAAGAGATCACCCTACTAGGTTTTACAGAGCTCAAAGTGCAGAAGGGTTTGAGATATCCTTTTTAGTTGGTCTAAGTCCCAAAGATTATTGAAGATTGGAGTTGGCTTCTCCATTGGTATTTTAAGGATCAACTTGGTTACTATTTTGTAGTGTAAACCCTATTTAGGAACCAACAAAATGGTGACTCTATTAGGGAGAATATGTTAAAATTTTGTTCATCTATCCTGAAGGATCTAGTATTATCTGAGCAATTGTACCCAGTTTGGTTAGCCCATCTGAGTCACCAAGAAAATGATGAATCTACTGGGGAACATTATTGAAGATTATTTTTCCTTTTGAGAGGTTTAATCTCCTTTTCAAGTGAGTCAATTCTCATAAATGTTGCAAGAAAATATTATGTAATTCATCTTTCAATGTAAATTCTATCTAGATTTGTCCAAATTCCTTGATTATTTCATAATACCTCACATATTGTGAGTGACAACTTTGAGATCATTGCACCCGTGCATATTATTTGAGAAGAATTGAGAAAGAACCAAAGGATTTGCATAGAGATGAAGCAAATTTGAGCTCTTGTGATGAAATACCCTGACAAGTTTGAGGAACGAATCCATATGATGTCATATTGTTGGATAAGGAGGTGTTGTGGTGTTTATGTTGGTTTTTGAACAAATTTGACCTATGAAGAAATTTCAGTTTATCAAATATTTGTGATCTACAAAGAGGTGGTGAATGTACCAAAGAACTTAAGAACTTTTGTACAAATGACTTTCATGGAAATACACTTGACCCATGAAAATTAAAAAACCTGGATGTGTTGTAGTGGCTACAAATTATGTACCAAAGAACTTAATGAAGATGAATCTAGTAGCTTTTATGAAGAAGAGTTGGAAAGTTATACATCTAATGAGGAAAATGATAGCATGAAATACTTTGATGACATAGGATCATTCTCACATGAATCAGTTATGTTTGATGATAAGAACCTGAATAACAAGACACCACATTTTTGGTTGATAATACTATTGAGCTAGGAAGTTGCATAGTGTGTTGCAATGAAGAAAACATGCTTCATCCTATGCCTATGCCACATGAACTTATCCAAAATAATGTGTATGAAGATTTAGTTAAGGTATATATTCCTAATACTAATATTACAAGTAGTTGTGCACCAACTATCCCATTACAACCAACTCTTCATGCAATGGATCAGATTGTTTCTCAATGATCTTATCATCAAAATGTTCCTGAACCAGCATGTGTGGTTGGGAAAGTTTAAGTTCAATGGGTTCAAAATAGTCATGATAATCTTTATGAACTCTATGAAGATCATAGTATTGAGTATTCATATTATAAGAACCATAATGTTGAATATTGTTCTACTTTAGATTCTGATTCTTTTGATCCTAATGAAAATGAGTGTGATATTGAGATTGAAAGTGGTTTTCATATGGTTTCTAATCCTTTGTATGAAGAGACAATTGAGAATCAAGATGTATTTAATGTTTTATCAATTTGTGAAGTGAATGATTATAATGACCAGGATGTGATTGTTGATTTGATGTCCTTTAATGAGGATGAATTTTATTCTATTACTGGTTATGATGATAATTTTGAAAGTGTTTCAGACTATTGTGAGCATGGTTTGTATGATATGGAAAGAGTTATTAAACCTAATCAATAATCTCTATTGTCTCTGCTGAGAATAGTGTGCATAAATCAAAATGAGAAGTTTTAGTTTTACACCAGTTGCATGAGTATTTGAATATGTATGCCAATTTTTTCTAATTAAGGTAAAATAAGGTTTTAATGGGGCCCCAAAACCCATTAGATGCATATTTTGAGGGGGATCTAGAACCCCACTAATTAGAGAAGATGCCAAAATCTAAAACATTTACTAAACAACAGCCCAGAACCAACCCAAAGCCAACAAACAAAAAACAAATATAAGATACAAACCATCCAGAGAACAAGCTGTCCAAACACCATACAAATAGCTATGATATCACAAGAAGATAGTTCCAACCAAAATAAAAGATAGCCATTACAGAATAGGTTGGAAACACCAACAAGGCTACAACCACAAACTATAGAACTTAAGAGCCACGAACAAGGGATTAGTAGGCACCCTCAACCCATCATCAGGGATATTATTGGATCCCTTAACCTAAAAAAAAACTCCAAGAAGTGACAAGATAACCCATGAATTAACCAAAAACTACCACACTCTAAGTTGGGCCCTTAAAAATTATCAGCATCCACCCAGACAATCCAACTAACAAAAACCTAGGTTTTAACTTGGGACCCAAAACCATCACAGGGAAATGAAGGCTCCTCAAACCATAAACATCTGCTATGACAGAAAGACCATTCAAACCTAGTAGCATCACACCAGTGTAAAAAAAGGTAGCTTAAACACATGAACATGAAAATCATCAGTTGTGCCAAGACATAGAGGTTTTGAAAGGCTCCCCAAAACTCTAATCAAAGACCTTCCATAAGAAAGATATTGCAAGAAAAGTAACTTGGAATATAAGACTCCTTCCAACCAGAAAGGACCAGAGGGATAATAAAATCACCCCCCACATTAAGGCCAAGAATACATATAGATCCAAAAACCACAAAGAAGTTGAAACCAAAGAAGAGCCACTAGCCAGTCCAAAGAACACCTGAAAGACTACTCTCTACCTCTATAGGAGAGGAACCCACCTCAAAAGGAATTGAAGAGGCAAGGACAACTAAAGGGAAAGACCCAACCTAGTTCCAACCTGCCACTAGAAAACAAGATGAGAGAAGAGACCACCTACAACCATAAAATACCTCCTTCCAACAAAAAAAATCCACCTCCATAGGATGTGCCTCTACCTCAATAAGAGCTTCCACCTCAATAGAAAATGGGGATGAAGGGAGTAGTAGCATAGATAGTCTCCACTACAATAAAGCCACACAATGAAACCCCACCTCAATGAGGATATCCTCCACCTCAATAGGAGCCTTGCAAGGATGAAACCAATCAAATAGAAAATCCCACCATGGAAAAACACCTTGAAAGTGCCAAACTAAAAGGAGAGGAAACAAAGAAGAACAACCCATAGAAAGAGGGAAGGAAAAGCACGAGCCACTAACAGGGCTGGCTCATCACACAAAAAAGAGCTGTCAAAGAGCATGGGAGAAACACCACCAAGGAAAAGAGGCTTCTCCAAAGGGAGAGGAGCAAATAAATAAATGATGGAGACCATCCTAGAAACTAAAAACACATACAATAAATCATTAAAACATCATGGCCCATCAAAAAAATGATTGAAACTTGAAAAATCCACCCACAAAAAGGGCACTTTCAAGGAGATGTCACAAACCACAACCCTAGAAATAGAAGTTTCCCCACAAAGAATGGGTGTCCCAATCTAATCTTTCCATCTAAGCCAAGAGAAAAAAACATCACCAAAAGAAAGGGCCATTGCACAAACCCAGATCCCAGACCCAGCTCCAACACAATGCCACAATCCAAAGAGAAATTTGCCAAGGGATAGAAGTTGCACATTGCCCCAACCTTTGCAGAAAGGCCCAAAAAAAGCCACACAACGATATTATGGTCTCCCAGAGAATTGTGCCAAAAGAGATTCTTCTGCCAAAAGATATTCGTCTGCCACCAGAGAAGGCTCCAAAATTTCCAAAAATAGAGGCCCAACAGGAGCAAGCACATAAACAAAACCTCCAACGTTGCACCCACCAAATATACACAACTTCCATTCACTTTTTCATTAGAATATTCCCCATCGCCTTCCATTTTAGAAGAGATCCTATGAGCTCCTAAAACCCTATCTTTCAAAACATGATCCTTCTCTGGCTCTCGCCCATCGAGTTCACAATTTTATGATTATGTATGAAAGTTATTTCATATTGTACATGGATGCAATATCTAACATATGTTGCACTTATATACCACATGATGATCAAGTAAATGACAATGCACTTTTAGTTGTGCATGATTTTAATAAGGGGTATGATAGAGGAGACATGGATAATCTCAGACAAAGGATTAGCTTACATCTTGCAAATGCCCTTTTATGTGGTTAGTGTGTATGCAATGATATTTTTAGGTTACTAATCACATATGTAGATGAGAATCAGACTTTTGATAAGGGTAAATATTGGTATTTCATTTTTTGTGGCCCATGACCACTAATTAAAGAGATGGTATGCCTTTTTTCTAGTTGTAAGAGGAGCCCAATGGATGAGGCACTCAATCTACTCACCCATGGATCTAAGATTTTTCTATTCTTGCAAGAGGAATACATTTCAAACAAATGACTAATGAAATTATTGAATTTCCAGTTCATGGAAAATTCTTGAAACCCTACTTCTCTTGAAGTAGTCTTTTCTCCATGAACAAAAGAATAAGTTGTGTACATAGTTAGAGTAGTTTCCTTTCGGTTGAGTTGTCTTGTCTAGGTAGTTTCTTTTGGTTTGCTCGATTGAGTTTTTTGATTCACCTGATATTATGATATCCTCGCTTCATTCTAGATAAATGAACATCCCCTAATAGAGACACTAGTAGTCCTTGAAAATACCTTGCAAACAACTTGATTGCCTTTGTGGATTTTGGTCATATATTCCTATTGTCTATGCTCTTTGTCTTGGTTTAGGGTTTTATTTAGTCACAAAGTCTTTCAAGATAAACCCTAGGTTTGTTCTAATTTTTCATTCCTTTTTTTTCATAAGGCAAAGGGTTTTTATGTCATGAAGAGGGGCCATTGTTTTTATACTAATGTTTTATCTTTTATGTCTGGTCGACCTTTTATTTTCTCTCCCTTTGTTTTATTTTTATAAGTTAAATGTGCATGTGGTTGTATTTTATAAGTGAGAAAGTTAAGGGTATGGTTTTTATGCTAGGAGGGCCCCCTTTACTTTTACTAGTGGTGTGCTACATGTCACATTTTTATTAGTCCACGCGATGTTGTGATGACGTCTACCTGAATATTTTATGGACCGTGACATAGCAAGATGTTGCCACCTGTCACGTATCCATTGGTCAAAGGAATCATTAGGAAAGATTAAAATATATTAACCAACTACATTCGTTAAATTTTGAGCTACTAATGTCCCATCATTCAGCATGTGCTCGAAATGGACGGAGATGTTTTAAGGTGTAGATAAAGTTTCTCAGAAGTTACTGACTAGGATCAATTAGCTTATACAACAAGTGGACAAGTTTCAACCATATCTAAGGGCTATCATGTTCTTGCAATCAAAGATGCAAGGAATTTAAGGACCATGACATCATGAGATCTTGACATGTGTCCTTGTCACCCAACATTGGTGAAAGGTAGGGCTAGATGATGAGGTGGTGTTTTAGACAATTCTTATCGGTCGTTTGATGGGCCCATTTTCCAAGTCATAAGTCAATGTCAGATTGAATAATAAGAATCATCTGATGGTCTATCATGGAAAATATCAATGACCAATTTCCAAACTTATGCCAAACTTGATTTTTCTTGTACAGTTAAAGGAAATTAGACTGAATGAAGAATAGAATTTGCAGGATAACAACTAAGGACTAAAGGTGTAAGCCTGCAAGCTGTTGCAACCTAACGAGATTTAAGAATCAGTACAAAAAAAATTTTTTAGGATGTGAATAGAAATGTAGAAGGGCATCCATGAAAATTCATTTCATACAAAATGCACAACAATTTACAAATCACTTACAACCGGAAAATTCAAAAAATATTTATGCTCACATAGGAATGATAATGAGTTTTGAGATTTCTGAAGGAAATTTAGCAAGGTTATTTTCATACGCAAACAAGTTACCTAAATTTCAATGAATACTCCATGTGAAATCCCAAGAAGTGTATGCATATATTGAAGGTTATAAGTAAAACTTCTCAACAAATTCAATTATCCAGATTTTAGAAAAAATGGATGTTGTAGAGAATGCAAAGGATTTCTGGATACACTTGCAGGAAGAATATTGGGATGAAATATAGGGGCTGACTACATAAATAGATAGAGGGATATTTAAATGGAGGATCATAGCCATGGGGATATTCAAATTTGAAATGAGCGAGAAACTCTAAATTCACAAGGCTAACGCTCGTATACATCCCGGTTGTGGCATTATAAGATAAGATTAGGGAATATTTTGTTAAAGGAAAAAGAATTTTTGTCTCTTCTAAGTAAAAATATTTTGTAACAAGAATCAAATGGTCCAATGGACTAATGGCATGTGTCTCCTTTTTCCTGAAGCTTGTTTGCTCCCTTGTTTCTATAAAAGGGTTTTCAAGGCTAGGAGAAAGAATTCCAAATTTGGTATTGAGAATCACATCATACACTCCAAGGTTTCATTTGATGTAATGATTTTTTATCCTTAGGATCAACCCAATGATTTTTTTTGGTCCTTTTTCTAAGGCTAAAGGTCCCAAAGGTGTTTTATAAGCCTTGGGTCTCCTTAGACCAATAGGACCTTAGGGTTAAGTTTCATTTTATGTTATTTTGGTTAATAATGACCTTAGAAATAGTCCTAGATCACATTTAGGTCCATTAGTGGTTGATAGATGCAATTTTCAAGAAGTTGTCATAATGTCATCAACAAAAGCAAAAAGTGCAAAATTGCAAAAGTTGCATTTTTGCAAATGTTGCAAAGTTGCTTGGGAATTTGCAAATTTTATCCCAAGGGTCATAAACATTAAAAATATGGTTATGGTAATTGTAAATGGTCTATTTGAGATAGAATATGCCTTTCCAAAATGATATTAGATGAGATTAGAGAGATTGGATGACATTGTACGATTCTTGGTGGATTTGAATAAGACAATATTTGTTTTCCTGAGAAATTATCTAATTTTCTATGTTGTATGATCCTGTACGGATTGGAGTGAACAAATTGTTTCCATGGAAATATAATAGGGTGATTTAAATTTCAAATGCATTTGGTTTGAGTTTATTTGGTAATCATAGGAGGGATATCCATTCATTTTGGTCAGACAGGTCGAGAAACCCTCCATTTTCTAGTGTGTTTCAAAGATGGAGCCCTAACTTGACATTTTACCAGTGGAATTCCTTGGACACTTGGGAAATGAAATTTTAGGATGTATTTTTAGAGATTCCAAAGGCTTGGGATGGGAAGTGTTGTATACGCTAAATATGGGCCTCTAACTTATCCATACACTTCAACATAATCATTATTCAGCAGTCACATATAGAAATGAATATGAAGTTATTCATCCTACATGCCTAGATGAGTCGACCTATTGCCTCCAATCTAGATGGGGTTTTTAGTAGCGCTTAGAATCTAGACCAATCTAAGAATGTAGGATTTAATCTAGAAATGCAAGTGCAATGTCTAATCCAGAAATGAGATTAAACTAGGAATGCTTAAAATAGGCTAAACTATACATGATTAATCTAGAAATGACATTAATCTATTGCAATAATGAAAGCTTGAATGTAAAAATGTGAGTTAGAAATCCCACAGTGATTCGACACTTCAACAATGCATTCTCCTTTTTTTGAATGAGAAATAAGAGAGTTCTTTTATAGAATGAGAGTCCAGTTCAGAATGGCAAGTTTCCTTTGAGAGAAACAGTTAACATTTTGAAATCCAGTTTAGAATAGCAAGTTTCCTTGAGAGAAACAATCAATTTTTGTCTTTTTGAGTGAATGAAATAGTTAACTAATTTGTTGCACTTTTGAATCACAGTTAACTCAAAGTTTCCATTTCTGAACTGAAGTGAGGATTTTGGAGAGCCTATTTGATTAAATAAATGAAATACGACCTCATAAATGTACTTTATCAATTATTTGAATAATTAAATTCAATTATTGAAATGAGGATATTTATTTAATAATCAAATATTATTTAATTCCTTTTTATGTATTTTAGCTAAAAGGGTGAATTTAATTTAATTAAGTTGCTAGGACTTTGTAATTAAATTAACTTGATCATAGGATTTATTTAGCCAATCGTAATTGATATTTAGGAATTAAACATAGTGTGTGATTAATGCAGATTTAGTGTTTTATGCATTTGACACTTAAGTCAAGTAGAGTCAATCAAATCTCCGAATTTCCTAGTACCATAGGACTTTGATGATTCAGAAGAATGATAAATGCAACAAAATTGGTTATGGTTGCAAGATGCCCATTTTGGGGTGTTACAAGTGTTGATTTGGTGCATTATCCATCAAGTCCTAGGTTAAATAAGCCCATGTATTTAGCCTAACAATGATGAATATGTGTAGACAATCAGAAAAAAGGAGAAGAGTGACTTGGTAGATAGTGGATTTGGAATAAGTTGGGGTAGGAGAAGTAATATTAGGTATTAGATCGACTCGGTGTACCCATTCCTATACACTTGCTTTATTAACCAAGCCTAATTAGGCCTATTAGGTCTGTGAACATAGTAAGGGTTAAGGGGTGGTGGAGTGGAGTTGGGTCCTATAAAACTTGGATTCTTAAACAAGTCCCAAAAGAAGAGCCCGAAGATCTAACAATGTAAAATTTTCTCGGTGGGATAGGAAACAAGAAATCACCAAGAAAACAAAAATAGTCACCGAGATCGTTCAATGAAACCAAACCGAGAGTAGTAATTGAGTTTTTTACCGAAGGTCTCAAAGAAAGTTACCAAGTTATTGTCCTAATTAATAAGAGCCCTGAGAAGTCTAGAAGGTTGTTTGGGGTAGACTAGACACTAGGAAAGGTAGAATAATTCTATAAGAAATATTTGAACAAGTTGGGATTGCAGAATTGATTGGTTGGTGTCCTAATCAAGAAAGGGCCCATAAATAAAAACTTCTTGGTTGTGCACTCTGCATCAGGTGGTATCAGAGAACAAAATGATCTTTTTGGGAAGAGAAGTGAAGACAAAATGTCAAAAGGAGAGGAAGGAGAAAGAGATATCTCTATGAGGATGACCAGTGTGGAATTGGCAAAGTTGGTGAAAGAGAAAATGACAGAAAGTAGGGTAGTAAGAGCCGAGAATAGAGCCATGAAAAGAGAGTTAGAAAAGTTTAAGGGTAAAGTGAATAGAGGAGAAGAAGACTCTAATGAAGAAGAATAATAAGAGGGTGAAGAAGATCACCTTGGGCCAGAAGGAGTAACTGTAGATAATAGACCTTTTCTTTAAGCCCTTGAGAGGGTAGGGAAGAAAGAAATAACATACCTAACAATATTTTATGAAAAATTGAATCTATAAAAAGGTATGGATTGGTTGGAGGCACTTAAGAATCACTTTGAGTGTGATTAAATTCATTTATTTCAGAAATTGAAGATAGAAAAATAAAAGATGAAGGGCATTGCCCTTAGTTGGTGGAATTTTCTCTAAAATATAAGGATAGAGGAAGAAAAGAATACCATCTCTTCATGGAAGAGGATGATTACCGAGGTGAAGAAATAGTATTTACCAAAGGACTATGAGGTGATGTTACATAAAAAGCTACAAAATCTAAGGTAGAGGGATGTAGATGTAAGCTCTTACACAAAATAGTTTCAAAAAATGACTCTTAAGGAAAAGCTTCCTAAGAATGAGAAGCAAAAATTAGCAAGATAATTGAATGGACTCTAGTATAGTATTCAGGATGAACTTAGTTTATTCAATCTTGAGAGTGTGCACAAATGTTTCCAAATGGAACTTAAAATTGAAGAGAAACAAAGGAGAAAGGGAGAGCAGTGGAGAAAAGGAAGAGGAGGAAACTTGAGAGGAAGGGGTAGATTTGGAGGAAGAGGAACATCTCCAAGCCCTCAATGAGAGATAAGAAATCAGGATCAAGATGGTGAATCAAGTCATAGAGGAAGTTTCAGAGGGAGAAGACCCAATAGTAGAGAAATATTTGGGGGCAAAGGAAAAAGTGTTTTCATAGGCATGTGCTTCACTTGCAACCAAGTTGGACATCAATACTTTAGGCTCCCTAAGAAGATTGGTTCTAAAAAAAGAGGGGAGACAAGAGAGTGCAATTGACTCAAGAAGATGACAATCATAGTGTGTCCTCATATCAAAAATTGACTTAAACACCTGCAAACCATGAATAGGGAGAGTGTCTGATGTTGCATAGAACAATCTTGAAGGTTTCCACAACAAAGAATCTACCCCAAAGAAAGTCAGTGTTCAGAACCACTTGTAAGGTGAATAAAAAGGCATGTAAGGTTATAGTAGATTCTAGTTCTAGTGATAATTTTGCTTCTAAATAAATGGTTGATAAGCTTAAAATAAAAAAGATCCCTCACCCTTACCCCTATAAAGTCTCACTGTTGAATAAGGAAAAATAATCCCTAATGAGTGAACAAGTGTGGGTAGAGTTCACCATAAGAGAGTATAAATATAAGATCCTATGTGATGTAATCGAGATGGATGCCTTCCATTTACTTCTAGGTAGACCCTAGTAGTATGATGTAGATGTCAAACATGATGGGAAGAAAAACATGTAGTAACCAGTGTGATGTTAGTAGGGGAAAGAGACTTTATGAAAGCCCTGAAAGAGAAGGATGTTAGAGTAATTATTTATCCTCACTTATTAATTAGATCACTTTGATTTAATTATTAAGTTGTCTATTACTCTATTTTACTTTAGTTGTCACTTAGGTGCATATAATTAATTTTTTATATTAATTATTATGCGCAACCTAGCTTTTCACCTTTTTAGGGTTTTTTGTTCACCTTATAGGTTAAACTCTTGTAATTATTATTGATTCATCTTGGAATGCAATTTCTCTCACACCACTGAGATTTTCAAAGCCTTTGCTTTTTGCCTCTTTGGTTTCCTTTCAACAACACATTATTTGCATGCAGATGTTCTTGGCGAACTCTGAAGTTAGATTTCTCAACTTCTACATGGTATCAGAGATTCCCTACTGTTGCCTGGTATAGAGGTCTTGAAGCCATGATTTGAAGACAAAAACCATAGCTTCTCTGGGGTTTTTTCTTCAATCCAGAGGAGGCACTCTTTTCTGGAGCACTTTGAGTAAAAATAGATGCCACCATCTGTTAGAATAGTCCCAAAGGATAACTGAGAGGGGGGGTGAATCAGTTATCAGCTAATTAAATTATTTTCTCTTATTAACTTCATAATACAATAAAGTAAATGCACATTTAGATAACACAATAGACAAACCACAATTTGGTTATGGGGAAACCAAATGGTAAAAACCCCGGTGGGAATTAACACCCACAATGAACTATACTTGTTTATAATAATCCCTGTTAGAAGATCTTGTAACCCTGTTAGAAGTTGTTCTTTATAATGCAATAAGTATAGTGACCTGGTTAAGGGTATGACCCTGTTAGGAGTCTTTTACAAATAACCTGGTTAAGGGTGAGGACTCACTGTCCAAAAGCTCACTGCTTCAATGGTGAAGGCTACAACCTTCTGTAGAACAGATATGCACTATATTCTATGATGAACTGTAGAGTAGACCTTTTGTCTTGATCAGTTTCAGTGTATTATAATCTTTCACTTCTTCTTCACATAGATCCTTGATGAATGAAACACAACTGATATTATGCTCTATACATTTTCTGTCTCTTATCTTCTCACTCACACTTAGCGTTCCACAAATGAACTACTATAAGTATCTTCCTCAAAGTATGAGATCATGGGACCTGTTAAGAAACTCTTCATAACATCCTTTTTGGCTTAAATAACCACGCAAGCATAATTAAAACCGTGCAATATAACCTGAATAGACACGACGCTTCACTAAGTCGGCCTCACCAAATTAACTCTAACTTTGCAATCTTGTTGAAACATGTTTGGCACCTTTAGATAACTTTCTTGAACTCATAACTAAACTTGAATATACACACGCATATCCTGAAGATAGGCACAACTCAAGAACCAATGCAATATGTTGGCTCTATACAGACAAACTCCAGAAACTGTAACTGCCACTAACAGAATTACACAACACAACTGAAACTTCATATCTGAGTCTGTGTGTATGAACAAAATATAAACAACATGAATATAACCATGCAAGGCTTGATACCATCATTTTGATAAGTACATATAGAACACTCTTGTATATTATATGTTGTCATCAATGACAAACATACAATCAACTAGCTACCAGAAGTAAATCTCCAACAATCTCCCCATTTGACATTGATGGCAACATATGATATTAAAAGTATCTTTAGCACATGGTGTCTTCTTTCTTTTTACAATCTTCTCAATATCCTCATCAAAGATTCCTCTACATTGCTAAAGCTCCCCTATCTATGTTTATACTCCCCTAGAGTATATGCTCCCCCTTACTATATACTCCCCCTTTGACATCAATGGCAAAGGGCACCATAAATAATTAAGCACAGGTACTACTCCAAAAGTAGAGTAGTCAACCATTCATCAGTCACTGTGGACTGATGTTCTTGTTGCTTTATCTAATCAGACTAAGGAGAGGGAATTACTCCCAACTTCTCCCTGAGATACTCAAAAGTATCTTTTGATAAAGGCTTTGTGAAAATATCTACCAACTATTCTTTGGTGCTCACACAGTCCAATTTTACTTCATTATCTGCAACTTATTCTCTAAGAAAATGGTATTTAATCTCAATGTGCTTTGTCTTTGTGTGCATCACACGGTTCTTGGACATGTTGATAGTACTAGTGTTATCATGGTGAATAAAAATAGGATATTCAACCTATATACCAAAATCTTTAACCATCTGCTTGATCCAAACCATTGTTGAACAATTCAATGCTGCTGCAACATATTCAACTTTTGTTGTCGACTGAGAGATACAATTTTGCTTCTTGCTTACCCAAAAACCATCCTATCTCCAACAAATATTTCTCCTCCAGAAGTACTCTTCCTTTCATCAAGAAAACCTACCCAATCTACATCTGTATACACATGAAGTTGTACATTCTCTGATTTAGGATACCATAAACCATAGTCTATAGTTCCCTTTAGATATCTGAATATTCTTTTTATTTCCATTAGGTGATTTTGTTTTGGTTTAGCTACAAATATATCAACAATGCCAACTGCATTAGATATGTCTAGTCTAGATTGAGTAAGATATATAAGTTTTCCAATCATAACTTATACAATGTTTTGTCAACTACTACGGAATCATCTTCTTTAGAAAGCTTGCTTCCTGTTATCATAGGAGTGCATATTGTCTTACAGTCTTCCATCTTGAAAGTATTCAATATTTCCTTCACATATTTGGACTGATTTATAAATATTCCTTTATCTGTCTGCTTTACATTCAATCCCAAAAAGTATTTTACAGAACCAATCATGCTCATTTCAAATTCATTCTGCATTTCTTTTGCAAATTTTGAGCTAAGCTTTTCATTACCTCCAAAGATAATGTCATCAACAAATATGGCAACAAGTAATAGTCCATCAGGTGTCTCTCTTATGAATAGGTTATAATTTGTTTCCCCTTTTTTAAATCCAATCTTGGTAAGATAACCATCTAGTCTCTCATACCAAGCTCTTGGGGCCTGTTAAAGTCCATAGAGTGCTTTCTTCAATCTGCATACCATGTCTCATTTATCTGAAAGATTAAATCCTTCAGGTTGTTCTATGTATACTTCTTCATTCAAGTCACCATTCAGAAAGGTGGATTTGAAATCCATTTGATATACTTTTAAGTCTTTGAATGTTGCATAGGCCAAGAATAACTTGATGGCTTCTAATATTCTCACAGGGGCAAATGTGTCAGTATAATCTATCCCTTCCCTCTGCACATATCCTTTACACACTAGTCTTTCTTTGTTTCTGACCACTGTACCATCTTCATTCATCTTGTTCCTGAATACCCACTTTGTTCCAATCACATTTTTATCACTAGCTCTAGGAACCAATTCCCATGTATCATTTTTTATTATTTGATCTAATTATTCTTCCATTGCTTTCTGCCAGTCAGAATCCTTACAAGCATCTTCAACATTTAAAGGTTCAATCTATGAAAGTAAACATACCTCTTCATCCATTGTTAACCTTTTTGCTTTTGATCTAGTCAAAACATTGTTGCTCTGATCTCCAATGATATCATCTTTTGAATGATACCTAGATGTGAAATTTGAAACTTTTGGTGTGACATCCTTATCTGTAATCTGTGATACTTCTTTGCTTGATTCAGGTTCATTGCATGATACATCAATACAATCAAACATTTCTTCAATAACAGTGTCTTTACTGCTAGGCCTGGGTTCATCCTCAATCATAGGTGCATATTCATAGTACCTTTCTTGAACCATGAACTTCTCATAAATCTTTACATGAGTACTTTCAATTATCTTCTTTAATCTTAAATTAAAACATTTGTATGCTTTTCTTTTAGTAGAGTAACCAAGGAAAATACCTTCATCACTTCTAGCATCAAACTTACCAACACCATCATCTCTCTTGATGTAGCACTTGCTGCCAAATATTCTGAAGTATTTTACTGTAGTATATTACCAAACCAAATTTCATAAGGTGTCTTATCCACGCCTGGCCTTAGTTGTGTTTTGTTGATAGTATAGACTGTTGTATTGACTGCATCTCTCTAATAGGTGTGCACAACTTTTCCTTCATCATCATAGTGCGCGTTGTATCAAGTATGATCCTATTCCTTCTTTCTGCAATCCCATTCTGCTGAGGTGTTATGGGTGCACTCAACTGTCTTTTTATTCTATGTTAATCATAGTAGTCATAAAACTGGTCAGAGGTGAATTCTCCTCCTCTATCTGATCTCAGACACTTTAGTTTTAATCTAGATTCATTTTCTAATTTGGCTTTGAATATTTTGAACTTCTCAAAGGCTTCATACTTATCCTTTAAGAACGCAACCCACATCATCATTGAAAAATCATCAACAAACAAAATGAAATACTTTTCTATGTAATATGATCTGGTTTGAGTAGGACCACATAAATCTGTATGCACTAGGTCTAACTTGTTTTCAGCTAAGTTTTGCTCGCTTCTGAAAGAGCTCCTTACATGATTTCCCATAACACATTCCCTACATATTGTGTCAATTGGTCTTGCAATACTTGGAAGTTCTCTAACTTCCTTGACATAGCTTATCTTTACTATATTATCAAAATTGATATGACAAAGTATCTTGTGTCATAACCAACTGTCATCCACTTTTGCAACAAAACAACTTACATCTGAATTGAGCTGAAAAATATTACCTTTTGTTTTTGAGCCTGATGCAATCATGTCTCCTTCTTTGTTGCTAATAATGCATTTGTTGTCTTTGAATTCCAAATGATAACCTTTGTCAAGTAGTTGTCCAACACTTATTAAATTGTGATGTAATCCATCAATATAGAGAACATCATCTTTCTTGTTCTTTCCATCCAAGGTGATAGATCCTCTGCCTATGATGGGTTTGGGAGTGTTATCTCCAAATCTAATCATACCACCTTTGTACTTTTCTAGATGAACAAATCTATCTTTATCACCTATCATGTGATGAGAGCATCCACTGTCAATGATCCAATCAGCTATGATGTCTGCTTTGGAAATTAGGACTAACTCTTGTGCTTCCTTTTCATCTTTAATGTCCATTTCCTCAAGCAATTTTCCCATGTCTTTAAGGGCAACGAATCCAATTTCATCTTCTCCTAAATCTTCATCAGTTACACCTTCTTCAGCATGATAGCATTCCTTTCTATATTTTGGTTTATAATCATATCTGAATTTCTTTACTCTTGTGGGACACTTGGATGCAAAGTGACCAATCTTGTTGTATGAAAAACATTTGAATGGAAGTTGTCCTTCATATTTCCCTTTGCCTTTCTTTTCTCTTTTAGAAATCATGGCTATGATTTCTTCTAGCTCTTCATCAACTTCTTCTTTCTCATTATTGCTAAAGATGTGTAAGGGTTTCTTACCATGGACTGAGGCTTTGAAGACTATTTCACTTTTGGGTTCAATATTCAGTCTTGATATCTCAAATGTAGAGATTTTACTAATCAAAGTCTCTCTCTTGAAGTCTTGTGAAAATTGCATGGTTTCCTCTAGAATACTGATCTTGTTCTCATAGTCTGTTGTTAAAGTAGTCAATAGATTTTCCATTATATCTTCTTCTGATATTTCTCCACCATTATTTTTGATTCCAGAAACTGCTTCATTTATCCTCTGATTATAGGCTCTGATGTTCTCTTCAGGTAATATATCAAGATTGTTGTATTTCTTTTTCCATGTCTTCCTGCGTGCATTCTTTTCTTGAACATCTCCTTCAAACATGTCTTCTAAATACTTCCATATTGTGTATGCCTTGTCTACTTTCTTGATCTCAGAAAATTCACTGTCAGATAGTGCACTTATAAGAGCTTCTTTGGCAACTGCATTGGTTGTGAATATATCCTTTTGTTTACTAGTAGCATCATCTCTTGAGAGGTCTTTCAGAGAGGGAATAACAACTTCTTGTGTGGTTATCTCAAAGATGTCAAACCCAACACACTGCAGATGTGTTATCATTTTGTTCTTCCAATCCAGATAGTTCTCTCCATCGAACTTAGGACTCTCTTTTCTGAAATATGTCATCTGATCTACCTTAAGCTATTAGGCTTTCTCTACAAAGCACTTGGCTCTGATACCAATTGTTAGAATAGTTCCAAAGGATAACTAAGAGGGGGGGTGAATCAGTTATCAGCTAATTAAATTCTTTTCTCTTATTAACTTCAAAATATAATAAAGTAAATGCACATTCAGATAACACAATAGACAACACCACAATTTGGTTACGAGGAAACCAAATGGTAAAAACCCCGGTGGGAATTAACACCCACAATGAACTATACTTGTTTATAATAATCCCTATTAGAAGATCTTACAACCCTGTTAGGAGTTTTTCTTTACAATGCAATAAGTATAGAGACCTGGTTAAGGGTCTAACCGTGTTAGGAGTCTTTTACAAATAACCCGATTAAGGGTGAGGACTCACTGTCCAAAAGCTCACTGGTTCAATGGTGAAGGCTACAACCTTCTATAGAAATGATATGCACTATATATGATGATGAACTATAGAGTAGACCTAGTGTCTTGATCAGTTCTAGTGTATTGTAATCTTTCACATCTTCTTCACATAGATCCTTGATGAATGAAACACAGCTGATATTCTGCTCTATACATTTTATGTCTCCTATCTTCTCATTCACACTTAGCATTCCACAAATGAACTACTATAAGTATCTTCCTCAAAGTATGAGATCATGGGACTTGTTGAGAAACTCTTCATAACATCCTTGTTAGCTCAACTAACCAAGAAAGCATAATTACAACCGCACAATATAAACTGAATAGACGTGACGCTTCACTAAGTTGGCCTCACCAAATTAACTCTAACTTTGCAATCTTGTTGAAACACGTTTGGCGCCTTTAGATAATTGTCCTCAACTCATAACTAAACTTGAATATAAACACGCATATCCCGAAGATAGGCGCAACTCAAAAACCAATGCAATATGTCAGCTCTATACAGACAAACTCTGGAAACTGTAACTGCCACTAACAAAATTACACAACACAACTGAAACTTCATATCTGATTCTGCGTGTATGAAAAAAACATAAACAACATGAATATAACCACGCAAGGCTTGATACCATCATTCTGATAAGTACATACAAAACACTCCTGAATATTATATGTTGTCATCAATGACAAAAATACAATCAACTAGCTACCAGAAGTAAATCTCCAACACCATCGCACTTAGAAGGCTCGGGAGAGTAAAAATTCATATAAAGTTTACATTTTTTTGCCGTAGTGACCTCTGGGGAAAAAAATCTCCCTCCTAGGTCATACGGCATGCAAATCAAGAAAAAAAAAATTTAATTTTTAAAAAAACCACTTTTTTTAGGGTTTTAGGGGTGCAGCCAGACATAGCCCGTAGCAATGTCGTCGCACCACCCCGGCCCGACCCGCGCCCGGCCCCCCGCCAGCGTGCCACCCAAAGACCACCGGCAGCCACCGCTAGTGCTGCACCTCTCGAGAGCCACCAGTGTGCCACCCGGTCGCCACCTCCGCTGGCCAGAGCCACCCGCCTGCCAGCGCTCAGAAGCCATAGGTGACATCATCAGTGACGTCACTTGCTAGCCAAATTTTTTTGGTGCTTTTTACAATTTTCCGGTCATTTTTGAATTTTTTTGGTGACTAGTACTTTTTTCTAGCAGACAGTATTTTGATTGCCATACGACCATGAATTTTTTTGTCAGGTGCTGCGACGGTCGTTTGACAGTCAAATTATTTCTTGTCACTAGTTTTTTCCAGAGAGCTCTTTCTTTGGAGGTACTATTGGTTTTTTGGTCGTATCTTGTGCATATGGTGTCCATTTTTGAAAAAAAAAATATCATTAGAAAGGTGTTTTTGAGCCGGACGCGATGATGTTGGTCTCATTTTTTTATTCAACCATATGAGCTCTTAGTTTTGGTATTTAACTAGAGGCTTTTGTTTCCTCCATTTCTGCATCTGGCATCCAGGTTTTCTTCTATTTTTTTGTGCTTTCTCTAATTGTTTCTTTTTTGTATGGGGGATAGAATTATACATTGTGGGAGGGTGCTCTTTCATTTATGTAATTTACTTCAGAAAATACCCTTCTACTTCTGTCTTCTTCTTCTCTCAATGTCAGACCCCTCTGTGGCCCAGCTAACACCATAAAATTATTACACCTGGAAAGCACACATGACCAAGATACTTATGTCACGTGGCTTATGGTTATGTCTGGATGAGCACCAACCTATCTTGTAGAGCCCTTTTGAGGTTCTTCAGTACAAAAATAAAATGGATGAAGCCATGGGCTTCATTGCACTGAACATTTCTGACAGTCTCCTTTTTCACCTAGATGGTTTGGTAACTCCTAGGGTTATTTAGGGAAGGTTTTCAGATTTGTTTGGCATGGTGAATGAGTTACGGGCACTACAACTTGATGCAGACTTGACTTCTCTGTCACCTACTAGCATTCCCACCATTGAGGAATTCTTGATGAAGTTCAATTCTCTGCGTTCAGTTTTACAGGGATGTGGGAAAACCAAGATAGATGATGAGTGTATTTTCTTGATACTCTTAAAGTTGAGAGGACAGTATCATATCTTTTCTTCCACTTTCTACTCCACTATGGATGCTTTGGGTGCTATACACACCATGCCTTCATTTGAGACATTTTGTGATCGGTTGACATGGGAACAGGAAAAGATCCAACAGATGGATTCTTCTGGCTCTTCAAGCTAAGCATTGGTTGCTCAGTCTTCATAGAGGAAACCAAAACAGAAAGCCAAACCAAAGAAAGATTCAGCATGAAATGAGTATTCCTCCAAACCTACACAGAAAACTAATTCAAAACCTCCAGCTAACCCTTCCAAGGGAAAATCTTCTTTGAAGTTTACAGAGTCTACCTCCAAGACTAAGAAGAAATCAGTTGAGACCTGTAGCATTTTTGGCAAGGATGGACATCCCATTTCTCGGTGTTGGAAAGGTTTGGAGGCTTTAGAGGAAGCCATGGAGGAGCATCACATTTCAGCTCCTCAGTCCACATCCTCCCCTACAGGGAAAGGTCATGCTCTTAATACATGAACAATGACTTTTGGGCCCACCTGGATTTTGGATTTCGGTGCCTCTCACCATATGACTCACACTCAGCAGTTGGTCACCTCACTTGATCCTTGTGCTACTTTATAGATTATTGTTGGGAACTCATCACATCTTTCAGTTTTGGGTTCTAGTTCTGTTGCATTAGCTAGGGGTTCTCTTTAGGATGTTCTTTTTGTCTCTGTTATCTCGATGAACCTATTGTCTATCTATCAGATTTGACACTCTGGCTCTGGTAAGACAGTTGAGTTCTCACCACATGATGTGGTTATTTAGGACTTACATGATTCAGATTTGATTTTGGCTACTGGGAGTGTTGACTCTGCATCCTGCCTATACAAATTTGAAAAATTTGAGCCTTCTGATGGTATAGGTTCCTATCTTATAGCACATGTAGATTCAGTGAGCCAACTTTGGCATGAATGTTTGGGCCATGTCAATTACATATATCTTTAGCAGATGAGCACATACGTGTATGTGGTAAATTTGGCCTTGTTAATTCACCATACACTTCAACATAGTCCTTCTTCATCAGATACACACAAGACTGAATATGAGATTATTCATCTTGTCTGCCTGCATGATTTGACCTGTTGCCTTCTATCCAAACGGGGTTTTCAAAATTGCTCTCAGAATGAGAGTCTCACAACCATAGACCAATCTAGGAACGAAGGATTTTTCTTCATGAATGCAATGCAATGCCCAGTTATTCTAAGAATTGAAAGATGTAAGATAATCTAAGACATTATTGCAATGCAATTATTCTAGAAATTGAAAGTAATCTATTGCAAAATGAAATTATTCTATATGAGATTATCAAGAAATATGGGAATAATTTAGTACTCTAACAATGCATAAAAAATGAGTGTGGTTTTGAATGAGGAATGAGAGTTCTTTTATAGACTCAGAGGTTGTTCAGAATAGAAACTTTCCTTTTTGAAATAAAATAGATAGAAAAGCCAGTTTAAAATAGAAAGCTTTATTTAAAAGAATACAATAAATTGTTTTCTCTTTGCTTTAATTGTTTTCTTTCTTTGATATAATTCTATTTTATTTGATTTTAATTGTTTTCTTTCTCTGATTTAATTCTATTTTATTTGATTTTAATTGTTTTCTTTCTCTTTAAAGCACAATTAATTCAAAGATTCTATTTCTGAACAGAGATAAGATTTTTG
>MU225333.1:132369-153432 GCA_018584345.1 Thuja plicata | reverse complement strand
AGATGTAATAGATAGCACAGGTTCAATCTGATATCCTCCCATGTCAGTTTCTTTGAGTGTCAAACTCTTTCCCATTTCTTTTAATTTGTTCTCAAGGAGTTCAATAGATTCTCTGTTGGTAGGCACACAGATGTCAATAGATTTTGTGAGGGCATTTCAATCATAGCGTGTATTAGCAGGTATAGTCACTTCAGATCCTTGGAATGGGAACTTAATGCACTGATGGTATGTGGAAGGGACAGCCTGCATTTCATGGATCCATGTCCTCCCTAATAGAATATTGTATGCCAAAGGAATGTCAAGCACTTGACAGACAACATCTCGTTCAATAGGACCAACTCTTATTGGAAACACAACTAGCCCCTTGGATTTATGTTCTTCCTCATCATAGGCTTTAATGGTAATCTTTTTGCGAGCATCAATGCAATCTTTTCCATAGCCTAACTCAATAAGGAAACTAGCAGAGCAAATATTTAGGCTAGCACCATTATCTATGAGAACACGACGAACATGCTTTGGACCTATCATGACTTCAATGTGAAAAGGGTTATTATGCGGGTGACTCAAAGAATGGTCATCTTCCTGAGAGAAAGACAAGTAATGTGAGGAGGTCAAGTGACCTACCATAGATTGAAACTGGTCAAGATCAAGATCTTTTGGGACATTTTCCTTAGTGAGGGCCTTGTCCAGGATTTCCCTGTGAGCAGGAGAGATTTTTAGGAGCTCAAAAATAGTTATCTAAGCATTAGTACATTGCAACTGATCAAGAATGTTGTAATTGGTAGCATTAGATGAGGAACCCACTTTGTGATTCTTATTAGCAAAGTCAACCTTAGCTTTGTCTAAAGCTTGAGTTGATGTAGATATAGAAGGCTCAGGGCCTTTGAGGACGATCTTAGCGTGAGACCGAGTGAAAATGTTAGCACTCACTTGAGACTATCCTTGTTTAGAAAATTGATGTCTAGACCCTCGCAAAGTTAAAGGTGTTTTGGACTTGGAAGTATCTTCATGTCCCTTGAGAATGATGACATTACAATATTCAACATCAACAGGTTCAACCATATTAATGACATTGTCGTTATTGGTGTATGTATAGTTGACCTTAGCATCAGTATTTTTGCCTTTAGATGATTCACCTTTTCCATGAGCAAGAAATGGGTCTTTGAAAGCTTGGTGATCAGAATTTTTGTTGTGACCTCCCACAACAATAACCTCACTATCAATGAGATCCTGGATTTTATGCCACAATTTAAGACAAGTACCCATTTTATGACCTTTGTTTTGGTAAAAATCACAATAAGCGGATTCATTCCACCAAGAGGGTCTTGGTTGCGTATCATAAGGTCGTGAATTATCCAATGGAGTGAGTAAATTGTTGTCTAAAAGAGTCTTGTAAACCACCTCAAGAGGTTCTCCTAAAGGAGTGAATTCATGCTTGGGCCTAGGAGCCCAAGGTTTAGGTTCAAAAAATCATGAAGTACTCAGTCTGGATTCTACCACAGCCTGTTCAGTGGCTTTGGCCACTTGCATCATGGTAGTGAGATTAAAGGCAGCCTTGGAAGGCTTAGGAGTCACATTTTCTACAACACCATCATTCACAACATTTTAGTTCTTGTTGGGAAATTTGGGTTTATCTTTGCTTGAGGAAGAAGACCATTATTTGTTTTCCTTGTGCAAGGTCAATTCTCCTTTCTTGATCATAAATTTCTTGATTATAACAGCTTGTTTGATCATATCATCAAAGGTTAGAGGACCTTGTAGCTATACTTGATACCCAAAGTTGGGGAGAAGATTATCAAGAAAGATGTCCAACTTTTCAGATTTGGGTATCTTGCGAGAATATCATGTATAAAGTTGTCTCCATCTTTGGAGAAATACCAAGAAGGATTCCCCATGATTTTGTTTCAAATTGCAAAGATCTCAGATATGAACCGGATGTTGGATGTTGTGAGAATAGTGTTGTAGAAATAAATTGGCAATTTCGTCAAAAGTTTTGATGCCAGTTGGTAGTCTAGAAAACCATTCCATAGCTGACACTCCCAAACTACGTGGGAAAAGATGCATGAGATAGGTTGTTTCATGTATGAATTCCATGGAGAGAGCACCAAATTCTCTCAAATGGTCTTGAGGGTCAGATGTACCCAAGTATTTGTCATATTTAGGAAGTTCAACTCCTTTGGGAAAATGAGGCATGTGAAGATCTTTGTCAAATGGAAAAGGATAGATGCTTTCTAGTGTGAATTGTGTAACAGGTTTGTCTTTCTCTTTCAAGAGTTGAGAGAGTTGCTCTTGCATAGTTTGCATTTCTTTGCGCAAGCGGGAATTTTCAGTTTCTTCATCTTTCTTAACAAGTGTTTCTACAGCATAATTGGAAGGCAACTTAGCCCCTTGATTGGCTAGTTCAAGAATGTATTTCTCTTTCTCCTCAGCTAGGAGAACTCTCATCATTCTACAGAAATCTTTGTTAGGATGAGCTTGTGCAATCTCTTCTTCAGTGATTTCTACTTCTACATTGTTAGGGGGTTCTTGAGAAAGGGACTTACCCCAAGTTTTAAAGAGGTCACTTCTGCTAACCTCACCACCTGATTGGTCATGATCTGCCATCTTGCCAAAATGCAAGGATTCAAGGTGTAAAGACTCGGTATGAAAAGATTGAGTGCTCTTTGAATTTGGGTCTTCTTGGAACAAAGGATTTCCAACCTGACTAAGATCCACTGGAAATGACCATTTATTGTAAGGTCAATGTACCAAAGAAGGAGATTGAGATGATTCATCACTAGATGTAGCTGGTAAGGGTGTGGAAAGTATAGATTCAGCTTGATTGATTGAAGGAAATGTTTTGCCACTTCGAGTTGTGACAGTCATAGACAAAGTTTTGAACAAGAGATGTGAACTAGGACCAAACTTGAAGTTGTCTCAAAGATTGCATAGAACGTGCCAAAAGATGAAGTATCCTTGGTGCAAATCATCGAAGATAAGGCTAGAACAGCCAAGAGATGACTATTGCGACACAAGGCATGATGACATAGATGAAAAGAGATAAAAAAGACATGAGATGAGACCAGTTCAAGAAAGAATCACATAGTTCTCAACCCAAGAAACCAATTTTCAGACTGTGTGAAGATGGATGGCACAAAAATAGACCCATATCAGAGACCAAAGTTGATAGAAGTACACCTAACTGACAGAATTTAGCTCACTGTTTTGGACAAAAGACTCCAGTTTCGCGCAAAGATTCTCACTGACCCGCGTGAAAGTTTGCAGTATTCGCACAAAGAATGACACCAATTGACAGATGAAAAAGATGACAGAGTAATGACACTATTGCCAAATGTCGCATGACAGTATACTACATATTGCACAAAGATTCTCACTGAATGATGTGAAGATTAGGGAATTTTTGAAACTATGCAAATATTGATAAAAAGGATGTTTACAGAATTAGACTGTTGAGACCAGTTCACGTTTCCCAAGATAAAATCATGTTGTTTTCTGACAAATAGTTCAAGTTACAGATTGTTTTGGACATGTTCAAGATTGACAGTTTGTGTGTTTTGACGATAGTTTCGATTGTTCAAATGATACACCCACGCAAAACACATTAAACAAAATGTTTCTAATACTAGAACAAGAACATCACAATCCTAGGATAGCCAGGATAGTATCTGTTGAATCCCCACTTGAACCAAAGTTTAGCTACGCTTACTCTTAGCAGACAACTTAGAAGCTTGGAAGCACGGGCTCCTCCTTACATATGCACTCACTTCTCAGGCATACCAAGCTTCGAACCCCAAAGGAATTGCTTCCCAAAGGACTGTTATCTCTACTAAAAGCTGTAAAAATGTGGGGTGTCTTAGTCGGTCTCTGACCTTCCACGCTAACAGATAGAGAGTTTTTGGAAAAATAGAACAACAGTTTGTAGTAAGGTCATCCGTTCAGGTGGTTGTGATCAAGTCATTTTTCCAATAAAGGGGGCTCTCCCAATCCGTTCAAAGCAAGGCTTTCACCTTAACGATGTCGAGACTTTAACGCACCACTAGGGTATTGGAGGAGATTTTGGTTGCCACAACAAATTCACACTTGTCTATTGTGACACTAATCACAATAGCATTTTTTGTACACCGGTTTGGAAGGGCTTAGCATTATCCTGTTACCGGTTGGGCATCCACTCTCACTAGCTCTGCTAAATCTCTCGGGAGGTAGCCACTCTAGAAGAATCACATGAATTTCTCTTACACCCAAGATCCATAAAGGCGAGGGGAGAGGATACGTTCATGTAGTTCTTAGGATTACAATCTAAAAAACACTATAATCACGCAAGACAATGATTCATTTTAAGCACAACCGAAGTGTGTTTTAACTACTAAAAATAGACATGAGAGTTTGTTAAAATATGTAAGGTCTTTGACAAATGTCCTGCAATAAACCCATTAGTAGTTTGTAATGCCTTTCTTCATTTCAACGTCCTACAATAAATGTGTTAGAATTTTTATGATGGCTTTTTCTTTATCTTAGCGTCCTGCAAACCACTGTTAGGCTGTACGCAAAAGATAATCACATGAAAATCAAAGTCAAAGATTATTCCACATTATAAAAATCTAAAAATCAAAATATGGATCACATATTCAAAAATTAGACAGAAAATCACGCACTTTCAAAAAAAATTGCACTAAAAAATGTTGCCGTATGAGCCCATACGAGGCTTCGGAAGCTGCAAAATAGAGGATTAGACAGGTATAGTGATGAAAACCTGACATTTATGATAAATCTATGACCAAAAATCTAGAAACTAAGAAAAACCCAGAAATCTTCAGACAATTCTACCCAAAATCAAAAAAATTGCACTCAATTTGGACCTAAAATGAGCAAGATATGATCGTTTAAAGTTAGACTGCAAATTCAAAAAGCTCAATGGTGAAGGCTAAAAAAATTTTAAACCATGCTGACGTCATCAACCTGCGAGTTTAAATTTGACGGTTTCATGGCTATCACAGAAGGTCATGGGGAATGATGGTTTGATGGCCGTCAAATTTAACATAGTGAAAAAAATCTGATTTTTTTTTTTAGATTTTTTTCAGGGCTACATGCAAAAAAATTTGAAATCTGCCTCAATTTCCATGCAACGGGTTGTACGACCTCTTTGGGCAAAATATTTTTGCCACAAATTCAACTTTTGACAAGTATATGCATGTTTACAGTCGTTTTCAACCGAAACGATGCTCTGGACGCAATGGTGCACTCAAATTTGGCTCAAAATGAGAGCTTCAAAAACACTAAGAGAATAATAGACAGAAGATAGAAGAAATTTTTGAACTTGCTCCATGCTAAAACAAAGATGAAATGTGTTGTTTTACCTGCAAAATTAGAGTACAAACATGATCCAAGATTTTCAAAACTAATTCAAATGTGACGACAGAAATAGATGTTCTGCCCCACAGTGGGTGTCAAAAATCTATGTGGTAAATTTGGCCTTGTTAATTCACCATACACTTCAACATAGTCCTTCTTCATCAGATACACACAAGACTGAATATGAGATTATTCATCTTGTCTGCCTGCATGATTCGACTTATTGCCTTCTATCCAGACGGGGTTTTCGAAATTGTTCTTAGAACGAGAGTCTCACAACCATAGACCAATCTAGGAACGAAGGATTTTTATTCATGAATGCAATGCAATGCAATGCACAGTTATTCTAAGAATTGAAAGATGTAAGATAATCTAAGACATGATTGTAATGCAATTATTCTAGAAATTGAAAGTAATCTATTGCAAAATGAAATTATTCTATATGAGATTATCAAGAATTAATGTGGCAATAATTCAATATTCTAACAATGCATAAAAAATGAGTGGGGTTTTGAATGAGGAATGAGAGTTCTTTTATAGACTCAGAGGTTGTTCAGAATAGAAACTTTCCTTTTTGAAATAAAACAAATAGAAAAGCCAATTTAAAATAGAAATCTTTATTTAAAAGAATACAATAAATTATTTTCTCTTTGCTTTAACTATTTTTCTTTCTTTGATATAATTCTGTTTTATTTGATTTTGATTGTTTTCTTTCTCTGATTTAATTCTGTTTTATTTGATTTTAATTGTTTTCTTTCTCTTTAAAGAACAATTAATTCAAAGATTCTATTTCTGAACAGAGATAAGATTTTTGAGAGAATATCCAATTAATTAAATAAATATGACCTCATAAATAGGTTTTTCTCAATTATCTGAATAATTAAATTCAATTATTGAAATGAGAATATTTATTTAATAATTAAATATTATTTAATTCCTTTTCATGTGTCTTAGCTAAAGAGGGTGAATTTAATTCAATTAAAGTGCTAGGAGTTTATAATTAAATTAATTCAATCATAGGGTTTATTTAGCCAATAGATATTTAGGAATTAAACATGATGTATAATTAATGTAGATTTAGGATTTTCTACATTTGACACTTAGGTCGAGTAGAGTCAGTCAAAACTCAGAATTGCCTAGTACAATAGGACTTTGATGATTCAGAAGAATGACAAATGCAACAAAATTGGTTAGGGTTGCAAGATGCCAATTTTGGGGTGTTACAATATGCACTTGTTCTTGGGCTTCCTCAGATTTCTTGCACTAATGGTGTTTGTTAGGGTTGTGTTCTTGGAAAACAACATAGGGATCCTTTTCCTCAGGGACAGGCTACTCGCGCTTTGGCACCATTGGAGTTGATTCATAGTGACCTCATGTCATTTCCTACTCTTTCTTTTTCCGGTGCCAGATATGTGCTTACTTTCATTGATGACTTCTCCAGGTGCACATGGGTGTACTTTTTGAAGTACAAGTCTGATGTCTTTGATTCATTTCAAGTCTTTAAGACATTTGTGCAGAAGCAAACTAGTCTTTCTATTCGGCGGATATGCACAGATAATGGGGGGATTATGTGAACCAAGCTTTCAGGGATTTTTGCTCTGAACATGGTCTTTAGCATCAAATTTTAGTGCTCTACACCCCTCAGCAAAATGGTGTGGCGGAGAGAAAGAACAAAACACTTCGGGAGATGGATAATTGTATGATACAGTCCAGGTCCATGGATTCATCTTTTTGGGAAGAGGCAGTAAATTGTGCCAACTATATTCAGAATCAGATGCCTCACAAGGTAGTTTGACATATGACTCTTGAGGAGGCTTGGTCTCATGTCAAGCCTGATATCTCTTCATTCCTAGTTTTTGGTAGTGAAGCATGGGCATTTGTGCCTAATGCTCATAGGAGAGAAATGGAGTGGAAGAGATGACACCTCATTTTTGTTGGCTACTACAAGGATGTTAAGGTGTACAGGTTGTTTGATCCTGATTCTAGAGAGGTCTTGTTTCGACGGGATGTCCAATTTGATGAGCGCCTTCCTGCAGTAGATACCCTACTTCCAGAGTCTACTTCACTTACCACTACTCCCTCATCTCTTCCAATTTCTTTTTAGGATGATGAGGATGATGATCTTGGTGATCCCCATTTACCTCCCCCACAAGATCCTCCACAGATGCCTAGATGGGCTCATGTTATAGTTGATGTTGCCGGATCTCTGGCTAGTGACCCTTCCACTTCCCATCGCACCTAGTCTCATATTGCGGGTTCTAGTCTTCTGAGTCATGTTATTTGTGGTGATCCTCAGACATTTGCAGTAGCAACAGGACATACTAAGTGGGATAGTGCTATGGAGGAGTATTCTTCTTTTATAAAGAATCATACCTGGAATCTTTGTTCTCTTCCTAAGGGAAGAAAGTTAGTGTGATGCAAGTGGTTGTATCATACTAAGTTTTCTATTGATGGTTCTATTGATAAGTATAAGGCGCGTCTTATTGTGAAGGGTTTCTCATAGGTTGAGGGTATTGATTACACTGAGACATTTTCCCCTGTCACCAAGATGAATTCTATTCACCTTGTCTTATCCCTCGCAGCTTCTTAGGGATGGCCCATTTTGCAAATGGATGTGAAGATTGCATTCTTGCATGGTGATCTTACTAAGGAGATTTACATGGAGAAGCCTCAAGGATTTGTGTAGGATTCCTCCTTGGTTTGTAGACTTCAGCGTTCTTTGTATGGTCTCAAATAGGCCCCTCAGGCTTGGTATGAGAAGATGGACTCTTTTTTTCTTTCCACAGGGTTCACACGCTGCCATTCTGATCCTACAGTCTACATTCAGCATCTTGAGGATGAGGTTTTGATCCTTGTGTTATATGTTGATGATCTTCTCATCATAGGTAGCTCATCTTCTATGATTCAGGATGTTCAACGTGCATTGATGGAGTAGTTTGAGAGGACTGATCTTGGTCCATTACACTTCTTTCTTGGTCTGCAGATTGTTCAGTCCTCTACTAGGATCTTTGTTTACCAGTAGAAGTATGCTCTTTACATGCTTCAGCACTTTGACATGCTTTATTACAAACCTAATCCCACACCTTTTTAGTCGGGTGTTACCTTGTCTACCTCTTGCACTTCGCCTTCAGTAGATCCTACATTGTATCGGTAGTTGGTTAGCAGTTTGTTGTACCGAACACACACTCGTCCTGATCTCTCCTTTGTAGTTGGTCTTGTCTCTCGGTTCTCACATGAGCCTCATGAGAGTCATTGGCAAGTTGCCAAGTGTATTTTGAGATACATTCAGGGCACTCTTATGTATGGCATTCATTACACATCAGGGGCTCCTCACATTATTGGCTTCACAGACTTAGATTGGGCTGGTGATGTTGATGATCGGAAGTCTACTTCTGGATTTGTCTTTTGTCTTGGCTCTGGTCTGATCACATGGTTGTGCAAGAAGCAGAATGCTTGAGCACTTTCATCTATAGAGGCTGAGTATAGAGCTACAGTGCATGCTAGTCAGGAGATTTTATGGCTTCAACAGTTGATGACTGAGTTTTGTTTTCCTCCTGATCATCCCACTATCCTGTGGTACGATAATTAGAGTGCTATTCACATTTCCCACAACCTAGTGGAGCATCAGCGCACTAAACACATTGAGCTTCATATACATTTCATTCGTCAGTAGATTCAGGATGGTGTTCTCACTTTGGAGTACATTCCCACTGACACGCAAGTTGCTGACATCTTCACCAAACCTTTTGCATCTCCGTGCTATCTTCAGTTTCATTCTATGCTTGGGGTGATGGAATTTGTCCTTGGGGGGTCTTCTTGAGGCCTTCCTTCCTTCATGTTTTTTCAGCATGTTTTTTCTATCTCTTTTTGGAGAGGGGTTTTTCCCACTGGGTTTTCTCCTTTATCTCCGGTTTACAGAGATTTCCTTGTATTGGGTACCTGATCGGGCCTTGTTGTTGGGACCCATTTTTCCTACTTTCATAGCTATGCTAGGTTAGCTTACCTCCTAAGCTTCGTTTAAGGAGGGGTGCTAGAGTAATTATTTATCCTTGCTTATTAATTAGATCACTTTGATTTAATTGTTAAGTTGTCTATTACTCTATTTTACTTAAGTTTTCACTTAGGTGCATATAATTAATATTTTATATTAATTATTATGCGCAACCTAGATTTTTACCTTTTTAGGCATTTTTGTTCACCTTATAGGTTGAACTCTTGTAATTATTGTTGATTCATCTTGGAATACAATTTCTCTCACACCACTGAGATTTTCCAAGCCTTTTCTTTTTGTCTCTTTGGTTTCCTTTCAGCAACAGGTTATTTGCATGCAGGTGTTCTTGGCGAATTGTGAAGTTGGATTTCTCAACTTCTACAAAGGTTACACCATGCTT
Source organism: Thuja plicata (assembly GCA_018584345.1). Taxonomy (NCBI): domain Eukaryota; kingdom Viridiplantae; phylum Streptophyta; class Pinopsida; order Cupressales; family Cupressaceae; genus Thuja; species Thuja plicata. The sequence goes on along the minus strand of MU225333.1, from coordinate 143,692 downwards.
TTTAATATTTGTGAGACCAAAGGGAACATGAGTAGAGAAGCCTAAAGAAAAAGTGCAGGATACAAGTGTAGGTCCTAAGAAAGTGAAGTACTTCTTGGACAAGAACAAGGGGATAGTTGTGGACAGTGTCTCAGAGAGTTTACCACCACAAAGAGATGTTATTCATTGTATATACCTAATCCCTGGTGCCACCTTACCAAACAAAGCAGCCTATAAAATGACTCCAGAGCAGAATAAGGAGATTGCAAGATAGAATGAAGAATTGGTGACTAAAGGGTTCATAAGGGAGAGCATTATCCCATGTGCAGCCCTTGCAAAGTTGGCTCCCAATAAAGAAGGGACATGGAGACTTTGTACAAACTCTAGGGCTATAAACAAAATCACTATAAGATATAGGTTTCCTATGCCTAGGATAGAAGACCTATTGGATTGTCTAGTAAGGACATAATACTACTCAAATGTGGATCTAAAGAGTGGCTACCACCAAATTAGGATAAGAGAGGGAGACGAGTGGGGAACAACTTTCAAGACAAAAATGACTCTTTTTGAATGGTTAGTAATGCCTTTTAGGCTCTTTAATACCCCTTGCACTTTTATGAGACTTATAATGAATTCTTGAAGCCTTACATTAAAAATTTTATTGTGTTATACCTAGATGACATACCAATCTTTAGAAAGGACATGGATGAGAAACTAAGACATTTGGGTTTAGTTTTGAAGAAACTTCATGAAGAGAAATTGAATATAAATTTGGAAAAGTTTGTGTTCATGCAGGAGGAGCTTGTATTTCTTGGCTCTGTGATATCATAGGATAGTCTAAAGATGGATTCTACTAAGGTTGAAGCAATTCTCAATTGGACAACCCAAAGATCTGCATCCAAGGGAAACAATTTAATGGAATTTCAATTTTTTATAGGAAATTCATTAGAAATTTTAGTGGTGTATGTGCTCCCATGATAGATACTTAAAAAGGAGGTAGGAAATGTAATTTCATGTGGATTGAGGATGTAGATAGAGAATTTGAGTATTTGAAAAGGAGAATGGTAGATCAACCCATAGAGGTTTTACCATATTTTCATAAGGTCTTCATAGTTGAATGTGATGCTAGTATTGGTGGAGTTTTGAGTCAAGAATGAATGAATAGATAGGGAAAATTTAACCATAGACATATAAAGTGGATGGTGTTTTGCACCTTCACCATCAAACACAAGAACAGGATAGCCAACAAAGTAGCTAATGCCCTTAGTAGGAGAAATCTAATAGTGAAGGAGGTTCATTTGGAAAGTGTAGGGATCCAATCCATGAATGAAATGTACCTAAGTGATGAAGATTTCAAGGAGGCTTATCAAGTTTGCTTGGACATGAGTGATAGGTATCACACTGAATTTTTTGATTTCATCTTGCAAGAAGGATTATTGTTCAAAGGTAGTCAAATTTATGTACCCAAGGGATCTATGAGAGAAATTATAATCAAGGAAAAGAATTGTGGTAGTTTGGTAGGACACTTTGGAGTTGATAAGACTCTATAACTTGTGAGAAGATTTTACTTCTGGCCAAATATGCAGACATAGGTAAGAAGGTATGTGGAGGGGTGTTTGGTTTGTCAAAAATCAAAATGGAACACTTCAAATGAAGTTTTATAAACACCTCTTCCAATCCCTAACAATCCTTGGGATTCAGTAAGTATGGACTTTGTATTGGGACTCCCTAAAACTAAATATGGTTATGACAGTGTGTATGTAGTTGTGGATATTTTTTCCAAAATGACTGATTTCTTACCTTGAAAAACAACACATGATGCATCTCATATTGTAGGGATATTATTTAAGGATATTTTTAGACTCCATGGTTTTCCATTGTCTATTATCTGTGATAGGGATTCAAAGTTCATAGGACATTTTGGGAGGACTCTCTAGAAGAAATTGGGAAAAAAACCTATGCTTTTCATCTGCTTATCACCCTCATTCAAATGGTCAAACAGAGGTGATAAATAGGTCTCTTGGAAACCTATTAATATGTCATACATAGGAACATGACACTAGTTGGGATGATATATTTCTACAAGCATAATTTTCATATAATGACTCAGTAAATAGGAGTACTAGTCTCAGTCTATTTCAGATTGTTTATGGATCACATCCAAGGAGAGTCTTGGAGTTAAGGGATGTCAATGACATGGATAAGAGAAGTTCCCAAGAAGAAGACTTTGAAGAGGTAATGAAAGAGATTCATCAATAGGTGCAAGACAACTTCAAACATGTGACTGAATAATATAAACAAAATGTTGACAAGAAAAGAAGAGATTTGCAATATCAAGTGGGAGATATGGTGACGATTCATCTTAAAAAGTAGAGATTTCCTAAAGAAAAATATACCAAACTGATGATGAAGAAGATAGGACCTTTCAAGATCCTCAAAAGATGTGGAAACAATACATACAAAATAGACTTGCCCTCTGATATTTATTTTTCTCCAAAATTTAATGTATCTGACATCTTTACATATAAGGGTTCTATTAGTGATGTTTGTGTTGCAGGTAATGAAGGTACAAATCCAATAGACTTTCTAGAAAACCTTCCAAAGCCATCAAATCCTTAGAGAGAATGTATCTTGGACTAAAGGGCTTGTTAGAAGACAAGGAGGATAACTTACTTTGAGTTTTTGGTCAAATGGATGAACACACCTTCTAAAGATGCCACATGGATGATAGAGGAGGCTATTTCTAAAGCTAGAGAAACCCTTACAGAGATTCCAACTCAAGAGACTTGAGTAATTTTTAACCTGAAGAGTATGGTGCAGATCACCATATTATAAAATCCAAGGGTTAATTTTATGTAATGAGTTTGGATCCTTAGGATCAACCCAATTATTTTGATTGGTCCATTTTGTAAGGCTAAGGGCCCCAAAGGTGTTTTATAAACCTTGGGTCTCCTTAGACCAATAGGACCTTAGGGTTATGTTTCATAGGGTGTCATAGGAGTTTATGTTATTTTGGTTAATAATGAACTTATAAAAGGTTCTAGATCACATTTATCTCTATTGGTGGTTGATAGGATACAATTTTCAAGAATTTGTCATAATATTATCAACAAAAGCAAAACATCCAAAATTGCAAAAAATGCATTTTTGCAAATGTTGCAAAGTTGTTGGGGAAGTTGCAAATTTTGTCCCAACAGTCATAACCATTAAAAATATTGTTATGGTCATTGGAAATTGTCTATTTGAGATAGGATATTCCTTTCCAAAATGATATTAGATGAGATTAGAGAGATTGAATGACATTGTATGATTCTTGGTGGATTTGAATAAGACAACATTTGTTTTCCTGAGAAATTCTCTATTTTTCTGTGTTGTATGATCTGGTACGGATTGGAGTGACCAAATTATTTCTATGGAAATATAATAGGGTGACTTAACTTTTATATTCATTTTATTTGAGTTTATTTGGTAATCATAGGAGGGAGATCCATTCATTTTGGTTAGAGTGATCGAGAAACCCTCCATTTTCTAGTGTGTTTCAAAGATGGGGCCCTAACTTGACATTTTAATAGTGGAATTCCTTGACCACTTGGTAAATGAAATTTAGGGATGTAATTTTAGAGATTCCAAAGGCTTAGGACAGGAAGTGTTGGTTTGCTACATTATCCATCAAGCCCTAGGTTAAATAAGCCCATGTATTTAGCCTAAGAATGATGAATATGTGTAGATAGTCAACCAAAAGAAGAAGAATGAATCGATAGATAGTGGATTTGGGATAATTTGGGGTAGGAGAACAACCATAAGGTGTTAGATTGACTCGGTGTACCCATTCCTATACACTTTCTTTGTTAACCAAGACTAACTAGGTCTTTTAGGTTTGTGAACATAGTAAGGGTTAAGGGGTGTTGGACTGGAGTTGGGTCCTATAAACCTTAGAGTCTTACACATGCCCAAAATAAGATCTCAAAGATCTAACAAAGGAAAATTCACTCGATGGGATGGGAAACAAGAAATCACCGAGACCGTTCGATGAAACTAGAGCAAGAGTAGTAACCGAGTTGTTTATCAAAGGTCTCTAGCAAATAGACTAGACCCTAGGAAAGGTATTGTAAGATAATAAAATAGAGATGATTGGTTTTAGGGTTTGTTATTATTCTACCTTACATTTAAAGAAGTGTGTTTTGAAATGTAGGGGGTAAATAAAATGCTCTCCTTTTATCCTTAGATATACAAATAAAGGATCCAAATTGATTAACCCAAAATGAAGGATCAATACATAGATGAATCAATCATTTGAAAATAAGAGCAAAAAGGAAGATTCTAAATACCCGTTTATTGATTTGAATGTGTAATAGATTTAGATAGATTGATAACCTTAATTGAAATGGATAGGAGAAAAGTACTAACCTTGAAATATTGCAGATCTATAGAATACTATTTTTGGGGGTCTGCACTCAGTTTCTAGAAAATATGAGACCAAATCAAGAATAGAAACGCAGAGATGAACAAAACCCAGAAATATTTTTTTGTTCTAACACAGTTCTATTTTGTACCCTCAAGTCAATGTCATCATTGACCCAGAATTTTTGATTGCGACCTAGGGCAGAATCGGCCTAAAAAGTCTTAGACTGAAAATCTATTTTTGGATCCTGGAAGTTTGTCGAAAAGGGTATTCGAATATGTACTCTGATCTGTTGTTCCGAACCTATAACTGTAAGAAAAAAGGTTTTTTTTGGGGGGGGAGGGGTTTTCCTTAGTCAAACCCCAGTTTTGGAATTAACCTCAAAGTATAATTGAAATTGCATAAGTAAAACAAATTAAATAAATAAATTCACCTTGCTTGTAGAAGTCCTTGTGGTGGATTCGAATTTGTGAATCCACAAGCATGTATGCACCAAAAAGGATGTAGAATGTATAATGTAGAATGTAGGATGTCTTCAATCAATTGCTTGTAGATCTTCAACACCAATCTTACATGGGTTTTTGAATAGGAAGAGGCTTGGAGGAATGTGGATGGAGAAATCTTCAACAAGAGGGCTACATGGAGCTTGAATCCTTCAATGGCCACCAATGGATCTCCTTGATGAGAGAAGTGCTTAAATACTTGAGAATGGATGAAAACTTCAATGGCTACTTGGCTTGCTTCAAATCTTGATTCTTCACCTTTAGAATTCAGTCTTCAAGTCTTGAGCTCTTTGCAATTATGCTTGATGATCATGGTTAGAGAAAATGAGAGGAGAAGGCTTCCTTTTATATGAAACTAGGGCACAATCTTCTAGAGAGGCCAACATAGGAGAATTAAATTTCAATTAGACCCATACTCCTAGAATAGGAACTATATTAAATATAATTTAAGATTTGTTGTTCTAAAGACCGAAAAAGCTGACCCGGAAGCGGGAATTAACTTTTTCCAAAGACAGACATCTGGAAACCCTAAAATTTTGAAATTTGAACCTCGGGCCTAGAAAAGGTTGATTGTGACCTAGGTCAAGGTTGAGGTCAACCTTGACCCAAAAAGGTTGACCTTGACCCTAAGGTCAAAGTCCCTATTTTTCAGTCTGGGGTACCAGAAATAGGTTGGAAAAAGTGGAAATGGGGTAGAACATGGGGAAAAAGCCAGATCCAAGTTAGGAATCCATTCAAGGCGCGTGACCCAATAGTAGAGGAAGATTTGGGGGCAGAGGACAAAGTGTTTTCACAGGTAGATGCTTCACTTACAACCAAGATGGACATCAATCCTTTAGGTTCCCTGAGAATATTGGTTCTAACAAACAAGGGGGAGACAAGAGAGTATAATTAACTCAAGAATATGATAGTCATAGTGTGTCCTCATATCACACATCAACTTCAATACCTGCAAACCCTGAACAAGGAGAGTGTCTGGTGTTGCATAGAACACTCTTGAAGGTCCCCACAACCAAGGAGCCACCCCAAAGGAAGTCACTATTTAGAACCACTTGTAAGGTGAATAATAAGGTATGTAAGGTTATAGTATATTATGGTTCTACTAATAATTTTTTTTCTAAAGAAATGGTTGATAAGCTTAAACTCCAAAAGATCCCTCACCCTTACCCCTATAGAATCTCATGGTTGAAAAAGGAACAACAAGCCCTAATGAGTGAACAAGTGTCAGTAGAATTCACCATAGGAGAGTATAAAGATAAGATCCTATGTGATGTAACCAAGATGGATACCTGTCATTTACTTCTAGGTAGACCCTGTCAGTGTGATGTAGATGTAAAACATGAAGGGAAGAAAAACATGTATTTTGTGACTAAGGATGGGATAAACTATACTATGTCCCCACTCTCTGATGATGGGAAGGAAAAACATGTAGTAACCAGTGTGATGTTAGTAGGGGAAAAATATTTTATGAAAGGCCTTAAAGAGAATCAAATACCATGCTTTGTAATAGTCATGAGACCAAAGGCAACGCGAGTAGAGAAGCCTAAAGATAAAGTGCATGAAAGAAGTGTAGGTCATAAGGAAGTGAAAGACTTGTTGGACAAGGACAAGGGGGTAGTTGCAAAGAATGTCTCAGAGACTTTACCACCACAAAGAGATGTCAGTCATTGTATAGACCTAATCCCTCGTGCCACCTAACCAAAAAAAGAAACCTATAAAATTAATCTAGAGTAGAACAAGGAGATTGCAAGACAAGTTGAATAAATGATAACTAAAGGGTTCATAAGGAAGAGAATTAGCCCATGTGTAGTCCCTGTAGTGTTGTCTCCCAAGAAAGAAGGGACATGGAGACTTTTTATGAACTCTAGGGCTATAAATAAAATCCCTATAAGATATAGGTTTCATATGCCTAGGATAGAAGACCTATTCAATTGTCTAGGAGGGGCACAATACTACTCAAAGGTGGATCTAAAGTGTGGCTACCACCAGATCAGGATAAGAGAGGTAGATGAGTGGAAAACAACTTTCAAGATAACAAAGGATCTTTTTGAATGGTTGGTAACATATTTTGGGATCTCCAATGCCCCTAGCACTTTTATGAGACTTATGAATAAAGTCTTGAAGCCTTACATTAACAAGATGGAGCCCTAACTTGACATTTTACCCATAGAATTTGTTGGCCACTTGGGAAATAAAAGTTAGGGATGTATTTTTAGATATTCCAAAGGATCAGGATGGAAAGTGTTGGTTTTTTTGCATTATCCATCAAGCCCTAGGTTAAATAATCCCATGTAATTAGCCTAAGAATGATGAATGTGTATAGAGAGTCAGCTAAAAGGAGAACCATGACTTGTTAGATAGTGGATTTGGGATAATTTGAGGTAGGAGAAGAACTGTGAGGTGTTGGATCGAATCGGTGTATCCATTCCTATACACTTTCTTTGTTAACCAAGCCTAATTAGTCTTATTAGGTTTGTGAACATAGTAAGGGTTAAGGGGTGCTGGAGTGGAGTTGGGTCCTAAAAAAATTGGATTCTTAAACAAGTCCCAAAAGAAGAGGCCAAATATCTAACAAAGGAAAAATTTCTCGGTGGGATAGGAAACAAGAAATCACCAAGCAAACAAAAATAATCACCGAGACTGTTCGGTGAAACCAAACCAAGAGTAGTAACCGACTTGTTTACCGAAGGTCTCCATAAAATTTATCGAGTTATTTTCCTAATTGATCAGAGCCCTGAGAAGTCCAGAAGGTTATTTCGGGTAGACTAGACCCTAGGAAAGGTAGAATAATTCTATAAGAATTAGTTGAACAAGGTGGGATTGAAAAATTGTTTGGTTGATGTCCTAATCAAGCAAGGGCCCATAAATCAAACTTCTTGCTTGTGCATTCTACATAAAAATTATTTTTGGTTCCAATAGAAAGTCTAGGTTAAAGTGAAAATGTTTTAAATCTAATTACAAAGAAAATAGAAGAAAGTTCAGTGTCAAGTTTTAGGTAAGAAAGTTCAGTGTCAAGTTATAGGTAGGGTTTAGAATGAATGAAATTGTAAAAAAATTGTATGATAGAAATAACATTAGATTTTAGTAGAAATATATTTCAGATCTATTTCTCTTGAGTGTATAATTTTACTAAATTTGTAATGAATAAAATTAGGGGTTTTTCTCATTCAGTGCACTATTGTGTTGTATGTAATTTCTTGTTCATACTTTGATCTAAGGTGTCAATTAAATTCTTGAACAGAATTATATATTGGTAGAACTTGTGTAGGGATTCTGATAAGTAGTTTGTGTTGGGATTGCAGATGGGATATATTGTAAGGCAATATTATCCTAGATCTTATGCTATAGTCAAAGTCTATTATATTTTAGTTTATGTCTCATGAATTCTAGTCCCCAATATAATAAGACATTGATCATAGCTTGTAATTGTTTTACTGTCAGTATTGTGTTCATTTTTACATGCAACTTGCAATAAAATTGCTAAATCACATAGAATATTTACATTTATGTATTTTTGTTGTATGTTGTTACCATATTGTGCTCCAATTGGTTTAGGATAATTGGGAATCAACCATTCCATAGCATTCTCACTCTTTATTGAGCCCTTATATGAGATTATCCACTTTGTTTTAATGTTATTTACAAGTATGATACAAAGGTTGTAAATACATTAAGGGATTACCCTGCCAGGTTTTGTAGAGCCCAAACTACAGAAGGGTTTGAGATATCCTTGTTAGTTGGTCCAAGTCCCATAGATTATTGAAGATTGGATTTGGCTTCTCCATAGGTAATTGAAGGATCAACTTGGTTGCTATTTTTTTATTGTAAACCCTATTTAGGAACCAACAAATAGGTTTACTCAACAGATGTTGAGCATAAACTTAAATAATTTGCGCATCAACTTCATACCCCATATGCATGATCCAAATTGTCTTTGGTTTCATAGCTTCTATCAAACATTAATTAATTTCAACCATGAAACAAATTGTGTCTTGATATTTCTCAACAATAGATTTAGGGATCCTTTCCCTATCTCATAACTTACTTTCAAAATCCTTGAAATAACCCTAAAAAGTACTTTTCTAAGACTTATTGTCAATCATGTAGAGTTAATATCTAATTTTAACAGCTATTGGTCTATCCTTAAACCATTGCACATTTCCAAAACTTGGGACCTCATTCACAAATTAGAAGAATAGAATCATGATCAGATTACCATACTTGAAAGGGTGCTTCATGTCCTTCTTTATATTAGCCAAATTATCCATCAACTGACTCCGGAAAAAATCACATAGATCATATTCTACATTTTCCTTCACCATATGATAAGCAACATAGATGCCCATACCTAGGATTGAATTCTCCTATTTGGAATTGTAAACCTTGTACCTTATGACCATCAAAGAAAACTTAACATATGGTTCTATGATATCATTGATTATCCTTTCCCTCTTATCAAATTTTAATCTGGTCGCATCTGTGACAACTTGATTCTTTACAGACTTCAAAATAGGTAAATCACTAGATGACCATAAACCAGTTACTACCCCAATGAATTCCTTTGAAATCTTGTATGACTTGTCCAACCACATGAATTGTGCATGAATTTGACTCAACACATACTAAACCCATTCATTCTCATTAATAAATAAATAAAAATTTGATGACCTGTGAAAAATTATTCTTCTCTAACTCTTTAAATTCATCCTTAATCTTAGAATCTCATGATAGCTTGTTCAAATAAATATTTAACAATTGGGAATTTCCTAAATCCTCAATATTTGCATGTATGTATGTCCTAATATCCTCAACATGAAGAACAATGTATGGAACAATTGAAAATACACCTAGAGGATCATCTTCTACTGATTTGAAGGGATGAATTTTGAATTTAGGTCTAGGTATTTATGTAATATCAACAATCTTTGTAGTATCCATTTCCAAAAATGCAAGATCTAAAATTTTATCGAGAAATGCCTTTTTTGCCAAACTACGGTTTGCACAGAAATCACCTTTGATCTCTGGTAAATAAGATTGCAAAGCTCTTTATTTCACTTCCTCTTCTAGTGCAAAGTGACAAATGACAAGGTAAAATTACCTTTTATAATTTTCGCACCTAATTTTTATTGTAATAAATGTATTTTCCCCATATACCCTATTTCACAACCTATCATAAACATTTCTCTTGGGATCTTCAATATCACTTGGATTCTTCTAAAAATGTTTCCAAAGCATCTGGAATGGCCCAAAATGAATATATCAACCTTCCACATTCAGGTAAAAACTACTATCAGGGGGTTTTATAATTTTCTTGAAAACTCCCCTTAAGGCAAAGGCTTAAATCTAATTCGTGGGGGAATTCCCAAGAATAGATTTAGGTGCAGACCCATTTCCTGCATCAATATCACTCTTCTTCACCCATGTCTTTCTCATTTCCTTCTTAACCTCATCCACATTCACTTTTTATTTCCCTTTATCATTGTTCCTGTCTGTTGGACCCTCCCTGTCCACATTCTTTCTTCTGCAAAATTTTGCAATGTGATCGGATTTCTTGCAATTGTAGCATACAACATTTGATTGTCCATACCTGTAATTTACTTGATTTCCTCTTGATTTTCACTAATTATCAATGTGTCCAAATATATTGCATGAAAAACATCTAACATTCCCTCTATTGGAAGATTTATTCACCACACTTCTGCATTCACTTGATTTATGACCATATTTATTGCATTTGAAATGCTGACCAGAAAAAATATAAACCATTCTTTCTATTTCTACATCGAACAACTTTATGACCAAATTTATTTTACACAAAGCATTTACCATTGAAATATGGATTACCTTTAAGCTTTAGATTGTCTTATTGAAGTCTTTTTAGGTTTGTCCTTCTAATTATTTGACTCAGGATTGCATTCACCAAATCTGAAGCTTTCACCTTTCTCAAATCCAATACCTTATGTGTTAACTTTCATCCTATGGATTTCAAGTATCGCATAAAGCTTATCTGAGATAACATAAACTTCTCCTTGTACTCATTTGCAGAAAAAAATTTCATTCCCAAGAATGTCAATCTGTTCTTCAAGTAATTCCTCATCAAGTTTGGATTCTTGCAGGTCAAGTTACACTTGGTCAATCTCACAATTAAGTCTTTTGCATTTTGTAATCACCTAAAAATGGTCATCTAAACCCTAGACCCCTAATCTCATCAATTTATCAAGAAACCCTAATCTTGATCATTCGAAGTCCTAAATCAAACAGGCGATTCATCACTATTGAACTGATCTGACCTAAACCCTAGGTCCTAATTATTCATCATACTTGATTAATTAATTAATTCCTAAAATCACATTACATTGGCAAATAAACTTTATACTATTATTTAATTGATATTATGACATATTAATTAAATAAAAATTACAAAATTGTCAATTAAATA
>MU225333.1:116878-128113 GCA_018584345.1 Thuja plicata | reverse complement strand
CTTAATGCTTCAATGGTTAAACTAAAACAAAATGACCTATTTCTAATGCAACTGAATTGCAAATTTTCAGATCTATTTACTTACAATATCTTTCTGATCAATGTATCAATACAATTCCTTTGTACTTTACTCTTTCTATTCTATGATGTTGTGCTTCTCTGTCCGTCGGTGTCTACATAATTCTTTAGCTCTCCCTCAGCTTGATTGATCAGGACTGCATGAAGTTAATCCTTCATCAGTTTCTTCTTTAGCATCTTCTATCAGTTCACTCCCCCATGTATCTAATTATTTGCTCGTCCACTTTGAGAGTGAATTATGCTTGTCTCTTATATAGACATGATTTTCCTTAATTCTAGGTTCTTGATTCTTGATTCTTGATTCTTGGCGTGAAAAACAATCTAGGCAAATTGATTTATGGCTTTAAATCCTAATTTATCTTGTAGTTATCTTCTTTCCAATTGTACAAATCATTTACTTAACTGTGGTTGAATAAAACAAATAAAACAACCAGTTAAGTCTATCCTTTAGCTCTACCAGCTAGATATTTTGTCATTTTTTGATCTCTCTGTTCTGTCGGTCAATTTTATAGTTCATCGCCGGTGACAACTGCCAGTTCCATCGGTGTAACTTCAGTTAGCTTTGGGATCTCCGTCTGTCGGGAATCATTGGATCTTGCTCGTTGGGTAACACTATTTTTAGCTCGTCGGGCATCCTTTGATTCTTCTTCATCGGGAAACACTATCTTCTGCTTGTTGGGCATCATTGTGACTTTATCTCTATCTTTACCGATGGTGTGCACTCTGTCGATGTAGTCTATCACTTAGTGAATACTTGACTTTTATGCATTGTTGAAAGCATAACTTTTATTCCATTGATTCTCTGAAGTCTTTGGCACTATGTATATGACCATATAGATGATATCAAGTTGACATCAATGAAAATACAAACCATTAACTGATTTAATGTCTTGCATCATCTTCAACTTAATATAGTCAATCATTTAATCAGTTACATGTCATCAATTTGGATACCCTTTTCAGCTTTCTTTCAGGCTCCACGAACAGATTTTCTATCGAGGTTGTGCAGGTCAGGGTCAAGATTATTGGGTCAGGGGTGACATTTGTGGGTCAAGGTTGACCTTTTTCACAAGACGGTGTCAGATCAGAAAAATATTTCTGGGTTTTGTTCATCTTTGTGTTTCTATTCCGGTTCATCCTTTGGATTTTCCAGAAATAGTCTACAGACCTCACAAAATAGCATTTTCCAGATCTGTAATACTTTAAGGTTGGTTTTTCTTCTCATCCTTTTCAATTATTATAATCTATCATATCTACATTGTCAATTAACAGAATTTAAGATCTCCCTCTTTTTTTTCGTTTCCAAATGGTTGATTCACTTGTGCATTAATCCCTCTTTTGGATTGATCAACTTGGATCTTTCATTTGTGCATTTGAGGATAAAAGTGGAAAATCTTATTTTCCTCTTAATACACATTTCAATACAAACTTCAATTAAATGTAAAGTAGGTTTAAGGGAATTAACATTAAAACACACATCCCCTTTTCCAGCCTTCACAACAAAGTGGTGGAGAACCCTTTTCCATCTTTACAGCACCCACAAGAGATGTTTCCTTTATGAGATGTCATCAAACAAGGATAAATTAATTGAAATGAACACATGACAAAAGAGAGCACAAAAGGGGTATACCAACTCTTGGGTCTGTATGATCATATGATTACTCATGTATATCAAAATTATATTAAAATAAATTGTCATCATCCCCCAAAGGTAGTAGAACTACAAGAACAATGGAAGAAGGTCACATAAGAGATAAAAATAAGTCTTTTGGGCCAACATTATGGAAACCAAAAATAATGGTAGCTACCATTTTGTGTCATCCCCAATCAGACAACACAAAGGCACATTTATGAAAAATGTAACATGTATGACATAACCTGTATACATATAGAAGAAATGAGATCAAAATAGAAGAATGACACAACATGCCAATTCCTTTATCACCTTGCGCCAAAAGAGAAACAAGGTTTGTCTAAATAAATCTAAACAAAACACATAACAAGAAACACATTATGGGGGAAGCACATTACAATAGGAAAACACAAAGGAATCCACCATACTAGAGGATATAATCAAGCATATCACCCCCCCCACCCCCATGTCAGTGTGTATTTTTTGAGGAAGGCGGGTAACTTAAAAGAGGAGTAAAATTGAGCATGACATATAGAACAATAGAAAATTACAAACAAGGACCATGCTCTGAGGACGAGTTGCTTTATTTTTCACTAGGATCAAGAGATAATAGTTTTACAAATCTAGCTTGTAAATCATGATTAATATTAATAAGCTCATACATATCATCATAAATAGAAGCATGAACATCATTTGCATTAGAAACATTCAAATCATCATCAAAAGTATCTTCTTCATCAAAATTAATCAAATAGGATCTCTAATTCGAATAGAATCATCATGTTTGTCCAATTTCATCTTTTTAAGATTAACTTCCTCGCTTGGGTTGTGCATAGGTTGGTCAAAGGGAATCAAATAATTAGTAGGTTTCTTAGGAGAGGAAAGGTTTTGGGAAGCACACTCATGGGATCTAGCACAACATTTACGACAATGGTCACGATCACAACAATTAAATTTGGTTTTGTTTGAGATTTGATTTGGTTTAGGATTAATCAACATTGGGTCATTATCTTTTTTAGGAGGAAGAACGGAAGGCACCACAATAGGTTGAGAGATAGAAACTATAAAACACTTATAGGATATAGGAGGTGGAACTAAAGGATAAATTCAAGGCGATAAGGTTTAGGAAGAATTTAAAGTCTAGGGAAATGAGATGGAACTATAGGAGAGGAATTTCTAAGTTTACAAATCTTCTTAATTTTAAATTTTTGATAGGATAGGAAATAGTTATCTTTACAAGGTTGAACTGGTTGAGACATGAAAAACAAAAAGAAGTCAAGGTCAAATTTTCCTTGAGTAGCTAAAGGCTAATAGAGACTATGGTTAATTGTGATGATTTATCCATCATGGGGAAATTTTAAACACTTATGGATAGGAGAGACTATATATTTCATGGAAGTGAGCCAAGGAATACCAAGTCTAACTTGAAACTGATCGGAAGTTGGGATGAAAAGAAAGGTGACATTTAAAATTTTCTTTCCAAGTTATATGGGAAGAGTAATCAAACCATGGGTAGGATAAATAAAACCATTGAATGATTTAATCATCGCATCAATTTTTTTCATAAAAGTCTTGTTGGAGTTGTCTAGTGTAAATATATTATTCAATTATAACATTCACCATGCAAGTAGGATCTATTAGAAATCCACAAGAGTGAAGACCATTAATCTTTGCAGCTATCTAAACATAACCATCAAGTGCTCTAATAGTCTCACTAGGATCAAATGTAATGCAAAGATCAGGTTCAAGTTTGGGTTTAGGTTCTGATTGATCAATAAGGTTGATGATATATTAGGATTTGGTACTCTCAGTGTCATAGATCAAAATTTTAGGAGAGTCAACAACATGGGTAGATGAAGAAGGAATACACTTGAATGTATTGGTTGAATGAGAAGGTAAATGGTTGGTATAAATCTGAAAGTTTTAGTTGGGTCAGGCTACCAATTTTTTCCTTGATCATTACACCCTCAACATATATAGCATTAGAATCAATGAGGTCTTAAACAATAGTTTTCAAATATAAATAATTTTTAGTATAATGATCGGGTTGACGATGGAATTGGCAAAAAGATTTAGGATCAAATTTCTTATTGGATTGTTTGGAAGGATCAACTAGCTTAATGGGAGGAAGTGTTAAGACATTAGCATTAATAAAATTTAGCATCACATTATGTAAATATTCAGAAAGAGGTGTAAAATTACAAGAAGGTTAAAAATTAGATGACAAAGGAGCCACACCTTTGGATACTGCTACCACTTTTGCATCAATGTTTTTTGATGAATTATTGATCATTATGAAGCCTTTTGGTTTTTGAAACTTCTGAAAAGGTTGGGATGTGGCATCACTCTTATCAACTAGAGTCATTGGAGGAGTGACCTCAAATTGACTCACTTGTAGATAATTAGGAAGCACTACACATAATTGAATAAAAGAGGAGAATTCAGAAAGAAATATCTTATCTCTAATGTTTTTTTGTAAAGTAGTAATGAAAATATGTTGAATATAAACATCAAGTATAGGATAATAAATATGAGTACGTAAATGATTAAATATACTAATGAAATCAGTCACTTTTTCTTTAACACCTTGTTTAAAATGCATTAAATCAATCAAAGAAATCTTAGGACCAATATTATTTTAAAACCATTGAATGAAATCACTAGCAATTTTTTAGAAGGAATCAATGGAATAAGAAGTTAAAAAATAATACCATTACAAGTCCTTATCTCAAGAGGTAATAGTAAAAAATTTAGCCATGAACCTATGATCATGGGTCACTACAAAATGTTTGAAAGGTCTTAGCATGGATCAAGGGATCACCTTTACCATTGTAAGTCTCCAAGTGAGGCATTTCTATGTATTGAGGGATAACGACATGAATAATGTTCAACGACAAAGGGATAACAATGCCACATGTAAAACGTTGAATTTGGATTTACTCAAAGAGGAAATTTGTTGTTGCAAATATGAAAAATTTTGAGAAAGACTATTGATAGTGGATTCAGTGGAGAGGTTGGGAAATGGAAGGAATATTGGAATATGAAAATGGAGCATTGTTCTAGGTAGGCATGGATGAAGATTGTGAAACACATGGAACACTTGAAGGAAGAACAATAGGATTATGAATGCTTCCAAGACTAACATGTGTGGGATTGATGTTTTAGATGAGTGTAGTCATGAGAGGTGGAGCATAAGTAGAAATAATAGTTAAAGATGTAGGAATACGAAGGGAAGTTTCAAGACTAGTGGGAGGTTAATTTAAACCTAGATCTTGAGCACAATCCTTAAGAGGTTTAAAATTACTATAAAAAAGATGGGAAATAGTTCGTAACAATTTGATATCATGTTCATAATTGTTAATCAATTTCCTCAAACCTTATACTAAGGAGATGGATATCATATTAGAATTTTATTGACTTAATCATTGCTCAAATTTTTCAAAGTTGCGAGAAAGATTTTGCACTTGGGTAAGAGGAACTCATCTTTATCATGAGAAGAGTGGGAAGAAGGATTATACACCATAGTAGGAATGTCATTAGTAGGCATGTGTGTCTCATCATGATTCTGAGGAAACAAAGAGGACTAGGGATCAAAGGAACCCATAAGTCTACAACTTATCCTAACCACACTACTATAGGTAGGACTCAATGTTACAACACTCATGCACAAGAGAAGATATAAAAGATATATCTAAAAAATGCAAGTATGAAATTTGAAAGAGATATGGAAACACTCAATAAATTTATGCAACATTAATTGAATTGAGCATAATTGAATATAAAATATTAATGAATAGCACATCTAACTATGAAATAAAAAGTGAGGATCCAATGCACATAAAAGGGATCTAACATCAAAATTAGAATGGAAATGTCATGCGTTGGGTTCACCAAAAATATACATAAAGTAAATATGGTTATGAGGGTGTGAAAGGGATTATCCACCTTTTCTTAATGTACAAATCAAAAGGAAGATGCCCCATTAGGCTCAAAGTTAGTTTCAAGCACGAAGTAGGAAAATAGTTTTTCCTTTGTTGATTATCATTAAGAAGTAAATGAATTTAGGGAAAATGATCTAATGATGCAAGAAAAAGGACTAAGTATGAAAATATAGGCAGTGATAGAAAATATTGATTGACGAAAAACATAGAGGAAGCTACAATGACCTTAAACATGAACCTAAATGTTGTGTTGACCAATGATTGGAATTTGAAGGTAATTTACCAGGTACAAAACACCTTGGGAATTCTTTTCCTAGGAAAAAGAAACATATGGTGTTTTATTTCTAGGGATTTTGTCCAAAATTTTGATAATTAATCCCATAAATCCCAAAAAAATTTAATCAAGTCCCAACAGTTGTGTCACTTGTTCCTATACAATAAAAAATGGGAAATAGGTTGTGGAAAGGGGTTTTACTTGGTCAAAGCCCTTTTAGGAATCAACCTTGAAAATGAAATTAAATATCCTAAAGGAAAGTAATTGTGAAGGTAAATATTAGATCTACCTTGTATATACCTTCATGAATAGATATTGAGATCACACAACTCATAAAGATGCTTGAATTTTGCTTGAATTGTATTTGTTGACCTTGGGATATAGAAATGAATCAAGGATGCATTAAAAAATGCATGGTTATGTGAATGCCACTCCTGGATCTTCAATGTTGTTATGCTTGATTGAACACTTGTTATGAAGGAAGAGTGCATGTGGATGAGCAAAGAATCTTCTTAATTTCTTGATAAATCCTCTACTTGACCATTACGGGAGAGAAGATTTCTACAATAGAGAATATTGCCTTTAAAATGCCTTGGATGCTTGGGGAGATGGTAGATCTTGGATGCTTTCCTTCAAATCTTGAATTCACTGGATCGCTTGATTGCTTCTTATTTGTTTGCTTGATTGCTTCTTGATAATGGAACTTGGTTACCAAAATGATGATAGATATAGTTTTTATATGCCTCATCACACATTTTGAGATTTAAAATTAAGCCAAGATGACCACAGGATCTAATTTCCCACTGAAACACTGGAATGAGGCCTCAATTCAAATTTGGGCCCAAACCTCGAGGAACAAAATGCCTTGGGAATTTTTTCCAAGGAACATAAAGCCCTAGGCGTTATGTACCTAGGAAAAAGCACCAAAATTAAAATGGGGAGTTGGAAAGATAGGATAGATGTCAAATCAGGGGGAGATATGTAGTTAGATCAAGCATAATGGACATGAAATCCAAAAATTGCCAAAATGGGGCCTAAATGGAGCATCCAATTATGGATGCCAAATTTTTAGGATGGTACACCTATTTGAATATGCAATCAAATATGATTGAAAACATATATCCAAAGTTCATATGTATAAATATAAGGAAAACAAGAAACCATATCTAATCTAAGAAGTAGAGTATGATCCAATAATCAATCAGAGATCTCCTAGTCACCTTCATAATCCTTTGAAAGCTTCATGTTGACATTGATATTATTTTTGAATGCTTGATGTGGAAAAATAACATTTAGATCTTTGATGCTTGCTGATTTTGCCTTGATTTGTAGAACCTTACTTCATGAGATGTCTTCAAATTATGGATCCAACCTTGAAATTTATTTCATCTTCTCAAAGTGAAGTAAGATACTTTATTTTATACTAAATCGTGTGATAAAGTCAAATGAAGCTAACAAAAATCTGGAAATACCACTAAATTATTGAGAGGGGCCCCCAATTTCAATTTCAAGCAAAACATCAGGGAAGAGGATGACCTGGGCATCCTCTTCCCGAGAAGAGGATACCTTGGGAATAATCTTCCCACCAATTAGGTCTAAGATCAAGATCATAAGTCTTAGATAACAAGGAGATACAAAATTTTGAAGTGCTACTTATTACGGGGTCAGGACAAAATACAAAGGCCACAAATTGTTACATATGGCCTATGTGATTATATAAATGTTGAATTGGGAGAATAATAAAGGAGAACACTTATAAGTAAGGGCTCACATCATTTTTTTGTGAAACTGAATTAACATAGGACCCATATTTGAATTTAGGCATTCATTAAGTGCAACATGAAGTCCTATTATGCATGCTAAAATGAGAATACGCTAAGATGGGTGCTAAATAATTATAAAATTGTATACACCTATAGGGTACTTACAATTTATGATGGTACATTTAGCCACCACTTTAGCAGTATATGACACTATGTGCATATGAAAGCTAAAGTACACCATAAATTGTAAATGAAAAATGATATTCCAAAGTCGTCAAATGAAGCCCCCAGTATGGAAATTCCTACAATACAATGTTAGGAATCACACTCTACAAAACTAATTTTTTAGGTGAAAACCATAAACCAGCTAAGGGTTACTAAGAATGTCAAAATTTGTAGGTAGCTATATGCCCCTTATTTTGGCTTGCTAATCAAGAAGGTGAAATAATATATCATGTTTACAATGACGAATTATGAATATAAATTTGTAGACAAATTCTATCAGTGAGATGAAAGATAAATCCAAAATATCCCATAGAGAATTCACAGAGACAGGGAGATGAATTACAATCTTAGTGCAATAAATTATGTGAAAATTGAAGCTCTCTAGCTTAATATATGAACGATTTAGCAATAAGTGCAAATAAAAGGAAAAAGGTAATTTAAGTGTTTAGAAAACATACCTCTTAAATAGTGCTTACCTTCATTATTCAAAGTGTCATTTTAAATTTTGTCTTTTTGTTGTAGTGAAAAGTTGAAGAAGATTCCAAGGAAGTTACCAGTTCTCTCAATTTGGATAAGAGAATCCAAGGCAAGTAGTTGAGAATGGGACACCACTTGACAGGGTAGGCCATTCCATCACTGATTTGGATTTTTTTTTTTCTATTTTTGAATTTATTTTGCATAGTACCATAGGATAGATGCATGTTTAAATAGGTGCAAGTGGCACTACCCCTTAGAGGTGACCTTCTCCCTCCTGGATGATCTATACCTTTATGGGTGACCTATTCCCAAAAAGGCATCATGTTCCTTCTTAGGATACCTCTTCCTTTCTAGGTGACATGTTCCCATAAAGAGGTTGCTTTTAGTACCTGGGGGTGTCAGTATTTTTATGTATATACTAAATACTAATGTTGAACCATTATTTTGTGAATACAAGAGAATCAAGAGATTAGAGAACATGCAGGGGATAGGATCATGACATCTTTGTGGGAGAATGTGAGATATCAGTGTCGAGGATTTGAGTTTGCTGAGAGATACTAGATTATACTAGGTGTATTGCACACCATTTGTGATACATCATGATTCTATGTTGATGGGGCTTATGGAGCACTATGATGCAAATGATCGTCACCTTAGAGGATGTGTATTAGATCCTGAGGTTTCCTTTCCGAGGGAGGACAATTAGATTAGCTATAGAGTGGACATATCATACATATTCTCAAAAGGGTTGTGTCGCGTGATAAATTGCACCATATAATCCTTAAGTTACATATGCACGCCACTGAGGATATTCCATTGGTAAGAAAAATGTTGATATGTACTATTGTAGTGGTAGTGGCTATATATTTTTTAGGCACAACATTTTCATCATGCCTCATGCATGCGATTCAAAGCATGGATGAGGAGCATATTTTCTTCTCTTGGGGGAGGAGTATGCTATCACACTTGTATTATGAGCTTGGGAAATTTTTCTGGTATGATCAGAAGTGCCTGACTACATGTACACTTCTATAAGTGTGGATGTTTGAGCATATTGTATACACATGACTAGTAGGATGTCCCATCGGTACTACCTCGACAGATCCACAAGAATTTGGTTATATATGTACGAGTACATGGAAAACATGAAAAAATCTATTTTGGTGAGTCACTATCGATTAGTTATAGCCAAATGATATCACAGAGATGCCATACAGACACATGGATAGATGACCAGATACAATAAGACATATGAGATGCATGCAACAAGACTATTTGTTAGAGGGTTAACATAGATACATCATAGTTCCATTTTATTTTGATAGAGTTGTGAATAATTTGGTCTCCTGTAGGGCGTTCTGAGGGATGTGTCAATCTATACCCATGACCATGAATATAGAGTGAGGTACGGGGACCAAGATAGACCCAAAATGGATGACATCGAGGATAAATATTCAAGATATGAGGACAGACAAGATGTATACGTGTCATGGCATGTTGAGGATCTAGGCACACACATGGAGTACATGAGATACCTGAGTTACTATGGATTACTTCTCATCTTTCCAGTAGACTACCCCATACAAAATCCTAGGCCATGGGTGAGACAAGGATCGCAAGATGAGGATCATGATGAGGACAAGTGGGAGGATGAGCAGCTAGGATCAAATGATCAGTACGATGAGAAAATCATATTAGAGGATCAAGAGGGACCCATCAAAGGTAGATAGAGAGGATACAAGGAACATGATGAGGGGGAGGAGGAAATAGATAGTATTCCTTTGAGTAGAAAACAATAAATATCCACTCTAGATCATCCAAGCTTCATTGATGCCCCCAGCTTCATCCCATAGTACAACACCATCGACCTGAGTGGCTATCAATCCTCAATGGAAGAAGGGAGATCCAAGTAAGGAAACTGTGATATATGTTTTACTCTATGATTTCCTTACAATATACATGTGATGAGAATATTTATGCTATTTTTTTTTATATTTTGTAGTAGGGAGTGATGGATGGTGTGACTTTCACTAATAGATTTGACCCTAAATTGCGACCAAACTTTTCGACCAACTTGCAAAATTGTTTTGTTTGGTCGCAATATAAAAGTTAACTTTTTTTTTTTTTACTTTTATGCCCGTGTTGGTCGAAATTTCGACCAACACGTGCATAAAGGTAAAAAAAAAGAAAAGTTAACTTCATTTTACACTTCCTATTATATCTTTGGAGGTTGCCGCTCAGCAGAAATAAAGCCCTACAGAATAGAGCACTGGTGCTCAAAAATTTGAGGGGCTATGGGCAGACATATGGAATATAGCATTGGGTATCGGCTTTGGGTTTTGGGGTGTCGATCGGGTACTGAGGATTTGGGGTTGTGGTACTAATGTAAAAAGCGCTGAGCTGCGGGTCTCTGCGGCTAGTCTATTGATTAACCAATCGAGATGCGGTTGAAATTAATATGAAGGAAACGAGTTCGAACCCTTTCCAGAACAGAGTGGCCTCTGTTTAGAAGTCACGACTGTAATGTAAAAGCAAACAAGATTACGCAAGGAGTGAATTTTGCAGTGGGCGGAAGCGGGATTTTTAGGGCTTTTGGCTTCACAACAGTTCCAGAACAAGTCCAACAGTTCAAGAAATTGATTGCCGGAGGTTCAGGGTTCGATTCCCCAAAGCTGTCGAGGTCTGTAGTGCTTATCTTTGTCGCTGGAAATGACTACATCGCGCTTACTGCCACTCAAAATGGGTCTATTGAGGTAAATCCATATCTTTCTCAGTTGTTGGCTAGTCAAAAAGGGTTTATTGAGGAACTCCAAATCTTCCTCAGTTGTTGGCTTGAAAAAATGGC
>MU225333.1:87200-100761 GCA_018584345.1 Thuja plicata | reverse complement strand
TAAATTCAATTTTCTCCATTTAATTAAATAAAATTCTTCTAATTTATTTAATTGAAAGAAAACCTCTCTTTTAATTAAATAAATAAAAATCCCCACTTAAAGCACTTTATTTGTTGAAAAAGGAAATTAATTAAAAATTAAATAAAAATCCCTTTTTCAACACCCCCTTTTAAGTGGTGTGTTTTTGCCTCTTAATCATAGCCTTTGATTTTTGCCTCTTAATCTCAATCGTTCACTTTCCTTTAAAAGGAGACCTCTCCTTCTCATTTTCATATTAAGTTTTCATAGTATTGTTATGTTGCGGGTTTGGAGAGCAATTTTGGAGGAGAATTTGAGCACTCAAGCTCTCTTTTTGTTTTCTTTATTCTTGCATTTCATGGCTCCTCATATAGATTAGAATCATGTTTATTCCCATAGATTAGATTTGCATTCATATTTCCTTTCATAGACTAATATGCATTATTATCATATAGAGTAGAATTCATTTTTATGCATTTGAATCTCTCGTTTCATGGTGTATTTACAATAGACACAACTAGGTCAATCTGAGGGCCTTCATTTTACATTTTCACACATCCATGACTAGAGAGATATGGATTGATATTTGAGGCCTCATTCTTGAGCAACCTTGAATGGAATGATTCATAGAAGTGTGACAACATTTATGCACACAGTAACCATGTCACTCAGCCTTGCTGCCCCGCCATCCATTTGAGAACCTCATCCTGCCTAATGTGCTGCTCATATGGGTGTATTAGGGGCTCAACTACTGGAACAACAGTGATAGTAAAATCATTGATCACTTGTATGTTCTATTGTCTCTCTACCTTATTAATTTCTTCCACCTCTGCCATGAAATTATGCAATGCAGCTCTAAAGGGGGTAAGCTCATGGTATTCTCTTGCCCAAGTGTATCCATGAGAGACCTCCCATGATCCCAATCTTACCATGTCATGCTTAAAGAGATCCTTCAGCTTCTTTTTCTTTATCTTTATGACCACTGTAACCTGCACATAAATTCCATGAAATATGAGTCTCTTGAGAGACTCAGTAAGGTTCCTGGAAGTACCACCAAAAACATTATCATTCCTCAATTTCCATATATTCCACATGAGTAAGGCGGAAAGAAAAGAAAATAATATGTTAAAGGAATATTCCAAACCTTTAATGCAAAGCTATACTATCTAAAACAATGACCTAAATGATGAACTATAACTGATTGAATGTTTGAAGTTGATAAGTTGATGATCACCAAGCTGCAGAAAGTAAATGCAAGACATTAAATCAATTAATGTATTGTATTGTCAATGATGTCAACTTGATCTAATCTGATTGGTCATATACATATTTTCATAGACTTCAAGAAACCAAAGAGATAAAGTTTATGTTATCAGTAAACATAAAAAGCTAGTGTACGATGAGTGACAGTAAACACTGACGGACAGTGCACACTGACGGACAGAGAACCCTGAGTAGTCATAGTGCATACCAAGCACCATAACATCAAGCATAACTAAAGTTGATGCCTGAAGAAAACTGGATTCAATGACCAAGAAAACTAAGATTTGATGACCGAAATCAACTGGAGTTAAAAAAATGACAAAACTACTTAGCTGGCAGGAGCTATATTTAGATTTAACTGATTGATTACTTTATTTTCATCGACCACTTGAACTAAGGATAAGAAGAAGATTTAAAGCTATTTTTATTCATAGTTGTCAAGGATAAATCTACAAAATAAAACTA
Organism: Thuja plicata; assembly: GCA_018584345.1. Taxonomy (NCBI): domain Eukaryota; kingdom Viridiplantae; phylum Streptophyta; class Pinopsida; order Cupressales; family Cupressaceae; genus Thuja; species Thuja plicata. The sequence continues at coordinate 99,015 of MU225333.1, read as the reverse complement.
AAGTAAAGCTTTAAACATTAAAGCAATGCATGGCGAGATTTGTAGATCAAGAAGAAATCTACGTCAAGAACAAGAAAGATAAGGACAGTGAATGGTGAAATCATGTCTATATAAAGAGACAAGTAATTCATTATGAAAAAAAAAAGAGGAATGTTCAATATAATTCTGGTGAAGATAGAAGTCTTCATGTAGATCTGATCATACAGGCTGAAGAACAGAGCTTAGAACTCTGCAGACACCGAGCAACAAAAGGAAGAGCATTCATCGAGCAAAAAGAAGGAAGAAGGAGAGAAAAGGAATTGAAGAGAACATTGATCAAAGAGATATTATGGACTAAAAATAGATCTAAAAATCTTCAAAGTAAAGTTGTACTATTGACTAGATCATTTACTGTTTCATTTTAACCATTGATTCAGAAAATCTCTTAACCGAGTAGGATTTAACCATCCCTATTGTATTGAGATACTCAAGAGTATCAAAAGGTTTTCATGTTGACAACATAATGAATGCTAGGTCAAATGATAAATTGTTAGTTTTAAATCCTCTAACAAGGTTTCACTTAACAGTGTGTTTGTAACCTTTAACAGGGTTGGCTCTTCACCGAGCTCACTTCAGAAGAGTGAAAATTTTGGGTTACCGGTCCCAAGTGGTTTTTCCCTTAATAGGGTTTCCATGTTAAAAATCCATGTGTCAAATGTGTATATGGTTCATTGCTTTGATTTTTTTCTTCACATTACTAAAACAGGATTGGTCGGTAAACACTAATTTTAATTGCTACTACTCGGTAAAGGCTAGAAAAAGATAAACAGTATATTCACTGAGCAATATATATTTGATAAGATTAATTAAAGGCATACATCTTGTAGGACTGAAAGATAACTGAAGGTATTATATTTATGATATAATTTTTGGTTGGATTATTGGATTAATTTTTGAGGCCACTGATTCACCCCCCCNCCCTCAGTTATTCTAACACTAAAAGTGATGAAAGAAGCCAAAAATCTTCCAGATCTCAACAACAAGGGGACAACTAAAGAAGACATGCATGAAAGACTCTGGGATATTACAGAAGGAGCATAGACCGGGTTCACCACTGGGATTCCTGAAGGGTAACCTATACAAGAGGAGGCACCATAGGAAGAATTTGATTTTAGGATCAGCAAGGGAAGACCAAAGGTTACAAAATATCATGGACCACTCATCAGGTTCAAGGTTGAGATTCTAGCAGGAGTTCCTGTGAGGGAAAATGGAACAGTCCTTAGTAAGGAGCCCATACATCTTCTTGGAGGCTATTCTTGGGAAGAAGGGTTCCATCAGCCCATCTAAATAGGAGGTGACAATCACTATTGACATAGAAATATTTAGGAAGGTTGATATCCCTACAAACATCTCTTAAAACAAAGTAAGTTCTAAACTATGAATCTGACAAATCAAATCTAGTTTTCAACTCTTCCCAATCCAAAATCACTTCTTTTTCAATAATTTCTTCAAAGCATGAGATACCTCTATCATTCCAATTCCTTGTTGAGCACCCTTGTAGCAGTTCCAGAGGCTTCTCTCTAGTTTTAAGGTTCCACCAAATAGACTTGTTACCACATATCTTATTATTATAGTGGATAATCTTATTATCTGTTATAAACTTCTTGACATAGTTCCACCCTTTCCATTTTGACTTAAATATTGTTGATCCTTGCACATTAAAATCAATCTAACCTGCAATAATATCATTTATTGTCAAATTTCTCTAATTCCTTCCTACCTTGGGTTGTCCCCTCAAAATATTACTTCTGATTAGAATTTTCCATGGCTCATCTCCCTCCAATGCTTTACTAATCCACTTAGTTTCCAGAGAGACCCCTTGTATCCTAAGATCTTTCAATGCTAGCCCCCTTGTTTCTTGCCTGCAATTCACCATTCCCATTTAACAACATGTCCTTTTTTGTTGCCTCTTCCATCATACCACAGATAATCCCTAATGATTCTTTGGAGATAGTTAAACTGGTAGTGGTAAGAAATCCAAGCTGGGGAGTAATAGATTGAGTAGGAGGAAAATATTTTTTGGCACACCTGTACTTTACCAGCCATGGATAGGTACTGGTTATCCCACTTGTTCAATTTCTTTTCCACTTTATTCTTGACCCATTCCCACATGGATTTCAAATTAGGGTTAATAGAAAATGGAATGCCAAGATACTTGACTTGGTAATTTGGTCCCTCCCATCTAAGGTTCCATTGGGAAAGCCAGATGGGGGGATCCTCCATCCATCCTAGGAAAATGGATTTTTCAAATGAGATCCTTCTCCCTGAGGCTGTGCAAAACATGTTGATCTTATCCATGAGTATGGTCAGATTCTCAGCCTCCACCCTTAATAATAAGGTTGTGCCATCTGTAAATTGAAAGTTGGATTGTGCCATCTGTAAATTGAAAGTTGGAGATATCTTTATCTTTAGCGATTCACACCCCCTGACCCTTGGTAGGATTGAGTCATCTAAGATTAGATAGCCTACTGCTTCAACAACTATTATAAAAAAGTGCAGGAGGAAGTGGGAAACCTTGCCTTATGGATCTGGTTAATTGAAAGTTGTCTGATCTCACCCCATTCACTTCCACACTAACTAGGGCTCCAAACATCAAGGTTTGGATCATTTTGACAAAATATTTGGGTATACCTAGTGTTTTCATCATCATATATACGAAGTCCCATTCTATTTTTTCATAGGCTGTCTCATAGTCAAGTAGTAGCATACAGGTTTGCTAATTAGTTTATCTAGCCCACTCCATGGCTTCCCAATATGTGACCAAGTTCTCCAGTATGTATCTAACTTTAACAAACCCAATCTGGGTGTAATAAATAATTCTTGGGAGCACATTTTTGAGTCTAGTTTCCAAAACTTTGGCCAAGATCTTATAGGAGACATTGCGGAGTGTGAGAGGTCTCCATTTTCTAATCAAGGATTTATCACCCTCTTTAGGGATGAGTTTAATAAGTAAACTATTAATATCTTCTCCTAAAGTCCCATGGATAAAATCTTCTCTATACACCTCTAAAAGGTCTTGTCCAATCCATTCTATATTTATCCTATAGAATTCTATAGGTAGTCCATCTAGCCCAAGGGCCTTATCAAGTTTCATCTGGGCTATGGCTCCATTGATTTCTTCTAAGTTGATAGGCTTACTGAGCTGGTTTGAATCCTCAGCCCTAACCTTATTGGGAACCACTTGACTGATTTTATTCCTAGCCTCTGCCATTGCAGCCCCATTATTCTCAAAAGTGAAGAGTTCTTGGTAAAATTGTTTAAAGGTTTAGAGAATACTCTGTTGATAATCTATCTTACTCCCATTAACCCAAATCTCCTCAATTCTACCTCTGGACTCTTTTTTTTTGAGAAGATTGAAAAATAATTTTGATCCCTTGTCTCCATGCTCAACTCAATTACTTCTAAATCTGACCTTGATACCTCTGAGCTTTTCATTCTGGATCTTTCTGAGATCATCTTTAGTTCTAACTAGTTTCAGAGTGCCATCTTCTGAAGAGGGGTTATCTTGCAGTTCATATTCTGCCCTTAAAAGATATTCCTGAAGTAGTCCTTCTATCCATCTTGCATCTCTTGCTCTCTTACCCCAGTAGCTTGGAATATAATTTTCCAACTTGCAATGTTTTGGGCCCATTTATCTCTTACACTGTTGTGTTTAACCACAGTTTCATTGTACCATCTTATCATAAAAGTGGCATTGCAAACACCTAGATCATCCAAAATGGAGGTGTTAAGGTAGAAGGTATTGTTCTTAGGGAACCTTTTAGTAGTAGTGCCAGAGGAGAGTATCCTAATACTAATGGGGTGGTGATCCGACAATGTATATGGGATAACTTGGACATCCCTACCAGCCTCATCTTTCTGACACCTGAAGAAATCGTGATTAAAGTAAAATTTGTCCAATCTGGAGTAAATCCTTCTATTACCTTGTTGAAGTTTACAGTATGTGTACCAAATGTCTTTGTGGTCATATTTACATCCATGAAGTGGGTCAATAAGCTTGTGTTTACCCACTAGCATGTTCCAGAAGAATTTCTCACTACCCTTCCAATCCAATCTATTACCCCCCCCAACTTGTCTTGGTGATTAACTACCATATTGAAATCACCTCCCATTATCCAAGGGATTTAATTTAACTAGAATAGTCACTTCCATAATTCTATTATTTCCTTATAATCATTGGAGGCATAAACTAAACATACTCCTAACTTTTTCTTTTGATCTTCAAGGATAATCCATACTGCTCTATTGCATGGTGATGTGCCCCATCTCAATACTAGTTTGGCCAAATAGGGACTTAATAGAATAGAAAGGCCTCCTTTTCCTATGATGTGTGTGGTGGAGAGGGAAATATCTTCTCTTAAAATACATTTTAGAGAGATGTCAAGTGTAAATTTGGTTGCCTTAACTTATTGAAGCATCAAGAAATCAAATCCCTTGTTAACTCTCTTGTATCTTTGTAATATATACTTCCAGTCTAAGGAGTCTAGTTGTCTAACACTCCAAGAGGTGATTTTAAAATCCATAAATATTATGAAGAGGTTCCTAAACTATTCCTAAAGCTTGAATAGCATTTAGGCAATTCATTACCATGTGAGTTTTTGGTGTCTTTCTTATTGACAGATCCTACAAGTCTTCCTCTTTTCCTCTTACCTTCCTTGGGACTAGAATTATCACCTTCCACCATAAGGATCTCTTATTTAGATGGGCAGTCTATACCTTGGGTTTTATTTTTATTTTACTAAACTTGAGGACCTCTTCCCAATGACTCTCCACAAATAGTATTATGGCCCAATTTTTATTAACACCACTTTCATTGAAAAAATATTTGAGGGTAGATCCATCCTTGTGGAATTGAGAGTCAGACTCTCCCCCCTTGCTAACACCATCCAACTCAAAATGGGTATAAGGGAGGGATTGATTAAAAGGACTATAGAGAGGACAGGTAGAGGGGGGCAGGGGGGTTGCCGAAATGATCAATAGGTCATAGTCATGAAGTGGACTTCTATTGGTGGGATCAATGTTACTCATCTCAGACTATTCATCTGTAGCTTCCATATCATATTTACCACACTCCTTAACCCCAGACTTACCTTCTTCTACAATCCTTCTATCAAATCCTCCCTTTCTATCTTTCATGCCTTGGATGGGGTTACCAAGGCGGGAAGGGTAATCTACAAGTTTCTCATTAACATTTCCTCTCCTCTTGAAGAGATTATCAATCCTTCTAATTTGATTCATAATCAATTGCTGGGAATTTTTAGTTTTCCTTCTGTTCTTATTCATTGGTGATGGAGAATTATATCCCTATTCCAAAGAAATATTGGGTTACTTTGCACATCTAGGGCAATTTTTCAAGGCCAAGGGTCAAGGACAAAGAATCAAGAGTAACTGTGTTAGGGTTAGGAACATCTGGAGTGCACAGTGAAGGTCCTGAGGATGGGTTCAGAGGGGAATCAATATTACGAGTCTCAGAGGGAGTCAGTAGGAAAGGGTTAGGGCCATTTTCTTGAGATGATTGACCTCTCCTTTAGAGGGGCATGATTTTTAGTGGTAGAGGCTAAGAGAGGGTAGTTCCTCCTCCTATGGTCATCCCTCTTGCACAGAAAACACAAGTTTAAGCCTCCCAAGTATTACAACAGACAAGTGAACATTTCTCCTTCCAAATCAAAGACCAAGTTGTCAGGGATGACTAATCCAGGTTTAAGGGATATCAGGATTCTGATATCCATATGAGGGAGAAGGATACTGGAATGGTTGATTCGAATGACCCTGCCCAGCGAGTCTAGGGATTTTGGGAGAATGTTCCACAAAAAGGGAGGTATTTGTCTAATGGTGATCCTTCTAGGACATGACAGAGCCATGACTTCTTCAAGGTTAGCACTATTTGACCAACTTAGGGCAGGAAAGTTGCAGGACCAAATGGTCCAAAATTGTCTATTAACTACAGCCTTCTGACTAGCAGGGTCATGAAAAATGATGATGAAGAGACCTTTTTGCAGCATTCTACATAAAGAAAATTTATACCCTAGTTTAGTGCTCCAAACCCCATGAAGCCAGTTGTTCATGGAGACGCGGGAGGTAAGTTTACCAATGTCTTATACAACCAAAAAAATAGTAGAATCACATAATTTATTTATTTCCACCTTAATCACATTAATCATGTTTGAATTAGGAGATATGACAAGTTTCTTGGGGGAAGAAACCTTACCTCCTAGTCCCGATCCTCCATCTCTACCTTCTCTGGATTCCTAGCTTTTGCCGACGAACTTGGCACCATCTTTGCAGATCTGTGACCCAACCAACACTTGCCTAAATGATTTGTTTGCTAGACAGGAAGTAGAGGATGCCTTAGGGTTTGTTTGGAGCTTCGCGTGAACACCATTAGATGAATTATTAATTCCATCTGAAGAGGAGCCCATAATGTATCATAAGGGGAAACTGCATTAAAGACCCTCCAAGTACGGAGGGCCAAATCAACTACCATGCACACCCACCATGAGCAAGTTGCAGACCGTAGCTAAGTTGCAAAGCCAAAGGTGATTCATTAAATTTGTTTTGTACTTGTTTGTTAATAGTTTTACAAAGAATTTTCTCGATTATCTTATTAGAAGCTTCAACTTGTCCATTAGATTAGGGATAATAAGGAGTAGAGAAGCGATGTTTAATGTGATATTTCTTAAGGAATGTGTTCACATATTTGTTCTTAAATGAAGTGTCATGTAAGGACGTCAATGCAATATCTACGATCTTGAGGTTTTTGCTCCTCTATTTCTTAGAATTGAGGAAGGGAAAGACAAGGTTCCTATGTAAATGGTTAAACATAGAAATGAATAACCTTGTTGAAACTGTAAATGAATTACAAAAGGAAATATAAGAGAAATTGCGTGAACCTATGGTCCAAATAGAAACTAAATTGATACAAATATGATTTTATAGCAAACGGGACTATGCAAATAGGTATATTGTTGGATTTGGGATCTCATTTTTGGCACGTGTATCTTGATTGAATTTGATATGATCCTGGGAGGAGGTTGCACAAGGTGTCCTCTTCCTTGGTAAAGGTTGCTTAAGGTTTCCTCTTCCCTGCAATTGGGACTGAAAAAGGTAGAGCCATAAATGCCACAGAGCAAAGGTCTTATTTCTGAGTTTGATACATGTTTATGAGTTTGTCTGCACTTGCAAATCTGAAAAAACATGTGCGGGTGGCTATATAGGGGTTTGCCTTGGTCAGCCCCTAGTTTTGGTGATTCCCTCCTCCACAAATAGACAGTATAACAAAGATATGTGTGTATGCGAAGGATGCTTCAAAGGGATGTCATTTGGTGGAATTAAAAAATGGTGTTGGAAAATTATAAAGAAAACTATAACAATATCATGAAATCCGTAACTCACATAAACGTATATATATTATGAAATTCTAGACATCAATATTGTGAAGTAACCACTTCTTACTATTGCACAAGGAGGAAATACTATGCCCAAATTTTCATCATTTTCCAAATGGCTCATGGTGTGGGAATAAGATTGAAATATCCCTAAGTAGGCAACATGCAGAGATTTGAATGACATAAACCTAATAGAATGCTAATTCTATTTGTGAGGAAAGATGATTTCTTAATGTAGCACCCTTGATTTTGGTTGAGGAAATTCATGGTTTATAAAAGAATTAATTTTTTGAGTTAGTTTGTGTTAGACCATTTTCTTGCCTTTGGACGCTTGGTGTTTAGAACATAAATGTCAATATAATGGTATAATGGTACAAATTTATGAATAAATATGATTTATAATGTACGTGGTTTGTACAAATAATATGTATATGATGTATAATTTATGATTTAAATTTTATCATACAATTAACTAAATTTGTGATTGGGAAGGGAAAAAATAAGGACAAAGTTATTTACGTGCTTTAGATTTCAGTTATATCTTCTTTTTTTAATATTAAAATTTGAAAAACAATCATGCATTGAAAAGAGGAATTTATGTTTTTTCATTAAATTCATTAGTTAAGGTAGAGGATTACATTCTAATAGTTGTGATAGCGCATGTTGATATAATGTTCAATATTTTTGACAATATTGTACTAATAGATGCGACTTCAAAGTTGTTCTTGTTGATGATGATTACCCATAATTGAATGAAAATGTATTCCTTTGATCTATAAAATCAACAAATCATGTGATGTCACATTAATACACCAATAATGATTTAGTGCACAAGTATCATTCTCACTTTGTTTTGTCATTTTTCAACACATTGGAAAAAAGCATGCTAATGTGGCATCATATTCGATCACGTGGCCTTGAAATCTTAATTATAAGTAGGGGACTTGCCAAGTAAGTCGTTATAAAAAAAATGGGAGTAATTAAAAAATTTCATGTAGGGTTTTGAGAAGCACAAAGTTAGGGTGCTCAACTAGTGGAGCCTCTCCCCTAATTGAGAGGAAATTATTTTCTCACGCAAACAACTAAATAAAAAAGAATTGCTTTTGTTTAACCATTGTGTACATGCAAACACATCATCTTCACTTTGAAAATAATTTTAATTTAACTTTCATAGAATAATAGAATAATTTTAATTTAACCTTTATTGAATAACACTAAAACTAAAACACATATTTTATTTATCTCAAATTGTCAAATCAAACCTCACAATTAGCAAGGATTCAATGAGAAAATAAAGATGATTAGAGTAGGAGGCATCACCATTGATAAAAAAAGGGTTACGTCTTAGTCATTAAGGCTTCCAATAGCTTTATTTTAATCTACAAGATTTAACTATTAACTCTATGTCATTCATAAGGATTTAATAGGAGATTTAAAGGTCCATGATTGTAAATCAATCATCTACATGGTTGAAATCAAGTGAAGATATACTTAAAACCCTATTATAGTTGTATAGATCATTGTTATAGGCATAGTCAGTGAAGATTTTTTTTTACAACACTTGAATGAATTGGTTGGATCCACTTATGTGTTAGTTGGAAACAATTGCAATAGTTTTATTTTAGATAGATAATTAAATTATTAATCTATGCCAAATATAACAATTCAACTATAAAAAAATCTTAGTCTTTCTTCACCTTATTGTACAAATATTTTATTCACTATTTTTTTTATTATCTCATAAACATCCAACTTCTCTTTCACATAACTCATTCACTTTTCTTCATTTTAACTAAATACTGATTCTCATATGCATAAGCTTGAATATATTGTATTTTTATGAACATTACTTTAACAATACTAGAGAAAGATGTCATCCCCAAATATGGAAAATAGAAGAGGAGGCCTATTAAGGAAAAAGAAGGTCTATGTACAATATATTTTTCTTATAAACACGAAGGAGATGATGCATTAAGTGAGTGTCCATAAAAATAAAGGAAGTGCACTTGAGATTAAGGGATTCCATTTGGGTGACTTTGACATTGAGCATGCTTCTAAAAAAATATTCAAAGAGATAGCATTGTGTGGTTCAATTTGGTAGTGAAAGCATCGAGAATGTGATGTAGGAGCATCATAGGATAGTTGGGAATCTTGCTCAACCAAAAATATGTTTGCTTTTGTTCTTTAGCTTGTTTGGAGACTCAGGTACTCTTTCTGTCTTGCTTTGTCGATGGGTCTCGGTGCTTGTTGGCTGCTCGGTGTTGCTTGCACCGAGTTGGTTTCTGTTGCTCGGGTATGCTTTCCCCGAGTTGGTTTATGTTTCTTGATGTTGCTTTTCCCGAGTTAGTTTTTGTTTCTCGGGTATGCCTTTACCGAGTGTTTTCTATTACTCGGTGATGCTCTTCCCAAGTTGTTTATCCTGATCTGGCCGAATTCTACATTTAATTTCCATGGCGTAAATAATGTGGAGTCTCTCATTGGGATCTGTGTGGACCTAAATCTGGGTTGATGTGTTCTCCTATGTATTTTGTTATTAATTGTGGCCGACTGGGTCATTTAATTATTGTTTACTAGCTGACTTGTGGCAAGTGTGTATAAAAGAGAGTCTAGGTTGATGTTTAGAGGGACATGACAGACAGACGCATGGGAAGATGGATAGAGGATAACAAAGTAAGCTAATAAGCTGAAAGATTGTAAGTTGCAGATAGTTATAAGTGGGTAGATAGAGATTGCAGATTTCTTGGTGGCTTGTGAGTACAAGTTCAGATCTGGTTTCTTCAACTTAGCTATAAGGTAGATGGTAAAGTTGGATCCTATGAGATCTTGTTGAATTTGTTGATGTAATTGGCCCTAACCAGAAAGGCCTTACAGCCTGGTACGTTTCATGTAATTGGAATTCTGAGATAATATAAGTGGATATTGATATATCTTGTGTTGTGATCTTTCTGTTGTGTTGTTCTTGTTGTCGGCTAAAAGTTTGCGCAGTCCTTTATTAGATCCTCTAAGCTTGGACTACATCAAGTGGTATCAGATTTGTTAATCTATTTCTTGTGGAGCTTAGGGTTTTCAAAGATCTGGAAAGATGCCTCCAAGAAGATTGGACCCTAGGGCGATTGCAGATCTTTCCGAGGAGGTGGAAGTGAGGATAACAAAAAGATTTAGAACTGAGATGGCAACGATGAAGAATGAAATCATAGAGGGTATCAGAAATATTGGATTACATAGAGATCCGAGAATGGATGATGGTTCTGAAGAAGCTGCTAAAATTTTTGAAGTTGTTGGATCTAGTGGAGATGATAGAACCAATCGGATAGAGAGATATGGAGGACACGAATATGATCACTTGCAGAGATCTGGAGCTCGGTTGAGTACAAACTACTGAATAGAGGTTTCTAATTTCTCAAGTACATTGAAGCCTGAGGACTTGATTGATTGGATCAGTGATTTAGAAGACTACTTTGAGATGGAATACATTGAAAATCCACTTAGAGTGAGGTTGGCACAGACTAAGTTGAAGGGAAATGTTGCTTTATGGTAGAAAGAGTTACAGAGGGACCGAGAAGAATAAGGTGAGATGAAGATCAATTAGTGGAGGTTGATGGTGGAAAATTTGAAGACTAAGTTCAATCCTGTCGACTATGAACTTGAGTTGTTTAAGAAGTTGTAGAATCTGAAACAGAAGCAGATGATTGTGGAAGATTATACCGAGGAGTTCTGCAAGTTGACTATTTAGTCTGGGCATAGAGAAATTTCTAAAGAAAAGGTGGTGAAGTATGTTAATGGTTTGAAATTCAATATCCAAGATGAGATTGGTAAGTTGAAGTTGAATCAATAGAGGATTCTTATCAGTATGCATTGAAGGTAGAAGATAATTTGAGGAGGGGACATTGCGGTAATTCATGAGGGAAAGAGAAGCAAGAGCAGTCAATAAAAGATAAACCAAAAGTTGAAGATGAATCGAAACCTATTGAACCAAGGATAAAGATAGGTAGAGGTGTATTCAGAGGTACTTGTTACAACTATGGAGAAGAAGGACATCGATCATTTGAATGTCCCCATGCAGATAGAAAGGTCAGAAGTCACTGAAATGTTGTGGTGAATGACGTTGCTGAGAATGAACCTGAGGTGGAGGGTGTGAATCTTTTGCTCAAGAGAACTTTTCTGCCCTCGAAGCAAGTTGATTCTTGTCAGAGGAAGAACTTTTTTAGGACTGTGTGCAAGTGGGGTGGTAAGCATTGTAAGGTGATTGTTGATGGAGGAAGTATTGATAACCTATTTTCTGAGGAGATGGTTCAGAAACTTGGTTTGAAAAGGTTGAGGCATCCTTGTCCTTATAGGATAAGTTGGTTACAAGTTGGTCATGCAGTAGAAGTGAGAGAGTAGTGCATGGT